>SZWC01008775.1:70548-113205 GCA_023375785.1 Penium margaritaceum
AGACCTCAGTTGTCATCTCTCTCTGCATATTTCAACATTTGCAGCTTCTGACACTTGTGTTTGTGTCCCTAGCCAACCCCTTGCTGTTCTCACCTCCACCTGTGTGTGCTAGTGAGTTAGTTGGCTGGCTTGTACTGCCACGCCAGCGACAGCAGTGCTAGGAAGCTGTCTCTCATGGTATAAGAGCAGCGAGCCAGTGCTCGCACAGCTGCGTAGCAGAGACTCAGCAACCGCCGCAGCAGTGAACGACCGTAGCCGTTGCCTTGAGGAGCAGCAGCAGCAGCATCCCCTGTCTCGGCAAAAGGTCCTGGGAGGACCTACCACCGTTCCGACCTTTTTTTTTAAGAACTCCGCGACGACCTTTTACAGCTCCGCGGCGACTGTTCCGCGGTAGGAACAACTACTCCGCGCTGCTCCGCGGTGCTCCGCGGCTCAACGAACGCGGCAGTTTCGCGACCGTAGCGGAACGCGCCGAGAGTGTTACGGATCCACCGCGATCGAACGCGGCGTTCCGAACCCGCCACTCAGCGGTGGCAGTGCGGCGGCACTCCGCGGTGGATCCGCGGATGCTCGAACTGCTGCGCGGCGTTTTTTCGGAACACACCAGCGGAACTCCAAGATGGACCCGCCGTTCCGAGTCCGCGGCAGCTCCGTGGTGACTCCGCGGTCGACAAACGCGGAGGCCCCGCTGCCGTCGCGGAACACACGTGCGGAGGTGCCCCCGCATCTCGCGGTACTCCGACGCGTTCTGCGTCGACTCGACCGCGGTGGCAGCTCGCGGCACTTCACGACGACTCCGCTCCGACGCGACTTACGCGGCCACGCTCAACCTGATTTATTCTGCGACCATCCGCAGTGAACTTCCGCGGTGAAGTCCACCGCGGAGGGGGTCCGCGGAGGAGTTCCGCGGAGAGGGTCCGCGGAGGGGCTCCGCGGAGGTGAGTTGCCGCGGTAAATTGTGCCGCAACAACAAAACAAAAAAAAAACAAAAAAGGGAAAAAAAGGGGAAGGAGAGAGAGGGGGAAACTGGCCACCATGCCGAAGCTCACCCCCTCCAGCGCTACCACCGACGCAGCTGCCGAGGGCAGCACCGTCAGTGGCCAACGCCGGCCGCCGCCATCGTCACCACTGTGGCAGCAACAACAGCAGTAACAGCAGCAGCATCTGCAGCAGCAGCAGCATCAGCAGCAGCAGCAGCAGCACCACCAGCAGCAGCGGCAACAGCCGCAGCCACAACAACAGCAGCAGCAGCAGTGGCCGCCGAGCCCGACAACACTGGCGCGCCAAGTGCGCGCGCTGGCGGACCTACAGGCGGAGAGCCGCGATACCTTGACGAGACAGGTTGCCGAACTGCAGGATCTGGTCAGGAGCTTACTGCCCCAGCAGCAGCAACAACATCCGTCGACGGATCCGAGCGAGGACCACCTCGCTCACGGCGGAAATGCTGATGAAGTCACGGAGAACCTCTCCGACTTCGGCGAGGAGGGCGAGGAAGAGGTGCTGCGAGCACGCCTCATCCTCCTGGAGGCGCGTCGCAGAGCGCGTGAGGCCAATGCTGCCCTCCAAGGCACCAGCTCCAGTACCAACGCTGACCCGAGCTCATCTCGCCGCCCACTGAGCTTTGAGGAGCTGGCTCTCCGGGCCCGCCTGGGTAAGGGGATGGCCTCCTCGATGCCTGGCCCCACAGTGGCTTCGGCCGTTGCCCTGCCGACAGTCAAGCCACCCAAGTGGTTTGAGTCAGACCCGCCCATCTTCCGGACTGGGAACGACTTCAAGTCCAGGGAACCGCGCTTCCGTATGTGGGACATGAGCGAGGGAGTCCTTCCCTACTACCTCAACCCATACCAGACGTCCGACCCCGCCCAGACACAGATGGCAGTCTGCGCAGCTTCCGGCCTGATGAAGGCCGCCCCGGACTACACCAAGGACTTCAGTCGGTTCCTTGGCGATTCGCTGACCGGCTCAGGAGCTGACCCTTGTGCGGCGTGGGCATTGGCCGTCATCTTGTTTGAGGGTGCCACCTTGGCTTTGACGTCCCAGCGCCTCGCCGACTTCAACTCCCTTTGCCAGACTGCTCAGGAGTCTGCAGCTGACTACTGGCGCCGGGCGATCTAGCTGTACGAGGAGCTTGGGGACGATGCCCGTGCACAATACTCCGTCCTCCAGATTATCCTCTACGACATCCACCCCGACTACGCGCGCGTCTTCAGCAACTTTGACCAGACGCTGCTTCGCGACATGGCGAGCGACGGGACCCTGCTGCGCTGGGCCACTCTTCACTTCCTGGATGTTGCCGGCATGGACGCCGCAAACCGCGCTCGCCGTAGCACCGCTTCAGCTGCAGTTGCCGCCGCATCCCCCTCCCCGCCATCTACAGCAACGGCGGCTCCGGCTCTGGGGAAGAAGGGCCGCAAAGCATCGGGTGGAGGTTCCAGCGGCGGGACCAGCAGCGGCACCAGCACTAGCAGTGTTAGCCGCAACAGCAGCGGCGGGAGCAGCAGCAGCAGAGGCGGCAGTAGCAGCAGCAGTGGCTCAGGCAGCACGACGGAACGCGGCTTGTGTGCTTCAACTGCGGGGGTGACCATCGCTATCCCGACTGCACTCGCCTGACAGGACGCCCACTGGATTGGGCCAAGGTCACCCGTGGGCAGTAGCAGGCGCATGAGGCGCGCATGCGCCAGACGTCCGGTGCGACCGCCCGCTCGGCCGCCACTACCGCAGCCGTCCCAGAGGATTCCGCCGCCACAGCAGGCTCCTCCGTGGATCCTCGCGACCAAGCGCTCGCCGAACGCGACAGGACGATCGCCGAGCTGCACCAGCTTCTCGCCCTGCGTTCATCTAAGGGAGGTGCGAGTGAGTTGACTGAGTCGAGGGGTCCTACTGCCTGTGGACTGTTTGTGTCGTTGCGTGATGATGCCTGTGATGGTCCCCATGCCCAGCCGTATGCGCGTGACGGACCCGATGACATGTCTTGGTTGCATGCGTCTCATGTACGCTCTGTCGCTTGTCTTGCCGCATCGCCTGCCGAGCGACCTGCTGCCGAGCCTTGTTCCGTCACCGAGTGCCATGTTGCCCCTTGTACACATGTCACAGACGCTACATGGGTCTGGACTCTGGTGCCACCCGTCACATGATGTGTCGTCGTGACGCCTTTCTCGTCTTCCATCCCGTTGGTGCAATTCGCTCTGTCCGCACTGTAGCTGGCCATGAGGTCCCTGTCCAGGGTGTTGGGGTTGTGCAGTTCACCGGGCCCGCTGGTCCCGTATACATCTCCGACGTCCTATTTGTCCCTGATCTGGAACTCAGCCTGCTGTCTGTTCGTGCTTGCACCAAGATGGGCCTCGGTGTCACGCACACAGCTACCGATGCTCGCATCTTTGTGCGCGACACCGAGGAGACCGTCCTCAATGGGACGGTCGTCGATGATCTGTATCACATCTTTGTGCCCTGTGCCAATGCACCCCCTTTGCCTCCGTCTCCCACTGCCCGTGTTTTCGTCGCTGGTGCTCTGTCCGTCGAGCATCACCGTCTCCTGCATAGACGCCTCTGTCATGTGCACCTGGGGGCTGTCGACAGACTGGTCCGCACTCAGCCTGCTCTCGGTCTTGATGCGGCGTCCTTTGAGGCGCCGCCCACGACCGACTGCCTGGCCTGTGCTGAAGGCAAAATGCACCGCTCCACCTATCCTACGTCTGTCTCCAGGGCCCGTCGACCCTTGGAGCTTGTCCACTCCGACCTCATGGGTCCGCTCCCTGTCGAGTTTCAGGAGGACCGCGGTCGCTACGTTTTGACGTTGAGTGATGACTTCACGCGCATGCGCTGGGTCTATAGTCTGCGACAGAAGAGCGATGCCGCTGTTGCCGTCCGCATTTGGCAGGTCATGGCGAAGCGCCAGTCTCCCCACCGCCTTCAGACCTTTCGCTCTGACCGCGGCGGCGAGTACCTCGGTGACATGGCCCGCTCCTTCACCGAGCTTGGCGTCTTCCACAATCTCTCTGCCCCCGCTACCCCCCAGCAGAACGGTGTCTCCGAGCACTGGAACCGTACCATGGAGGATGCAGTCTGTGCCATGCGCGCGGACAGCGCCGTGCCTGAGGCCTTTGCCTTTGAGGGCATGGCGTACATGACCTGGGTCTGGAACCGCATTCCCCACGGACCCCTTCCAGGTCACCGCACGCCCTACGAGCTGTGGTACCGGCGTCGCGCGGACCTGCGCCTCGCCCGCGTCTGGGGCGCCCTTGCTTGCGTTTGGTTTACACCGGAGTAGCAGGGGAGCAAGCTCTCCCCGCGTGGCCGCATCTGCGCCTTCGTTGGTGTCGCCCCGCAGTCGAAGGCCTGGCGGTTCTGGGACCCTGAGCGCCGTCGCATCGTGGAGTCCCGTGACGCTCTCTTTTTCGAGCATCTCACCTTCCGCGACCTTACTCGCATCCACGCTCTGCGTGCTACTCATGCCCCTGGGGGTTCCGGACCCCGTAGTGTGGGGGAGGCTCCTGGCACGGTTGGCCCAGTGCCCCCGTCTAGTGTGATCACTCCGTCGCCAGCACCCCCGGGGCTGTCCCTAGCGGTTGTGCCCACCGGCACCCCCAGCCCTGCCCCGCCTGTGGCTCGCTCCTCTACCCCCGCCTCTCCGCTCTCGCCCGTGTCTGAGTTTGCGTCTGAGTCTGCCTCTGCGTCCGAGGCTCTATCTGAGCCTGCGCCTGCTTCCGCATCTAAGGCTCAGACTGACCCTGCGTCTGCATCCGTGCCTGGCTCTGAGCCGTCCTTGCCTCCGGCTGCGGACGCGCCTGTGTCTGCCGTGGGCCCGTCCCCAGCTGTTGAGGCCATGTCAGCCTCGGGTGGCGCACCTGTCGTGCAGTCCACACCGACGTGTGAGCCAGCGGCGCCCACTGCCCCTGCCCCGTTGGACTCCTACTCACGGGCACCCGGCGGACGTCTTCGCCCTCGTCCCACGCGCAGCGTCGTCAGCGGTGACCCGGGGACGAAGGCCCTCGGCCTGAGTGCTCACGGTCTTGCTGAAGTTCACCATGGCTGTGCCACTGGTGTGGCACTACTTGCTCATGAGCACGGTCTTGCGCGTGACGCCGCTGAGTCCATGGTGACGGTCGACCCTCCCTCTGCGGCGTATGCCCTGGCTACACGCAGTGCGCCAGTGCTATCTCCCGATCCCACCAGCCTACCAGAGGCCTTGTCTGCCCCAAACGCTGAGCAGTGGCGCGCTGCCTGCCAAGCTGAGCTCGATTCCATCCGAGAGCATGGTGTCTTTGAGCTGGTGGACTTGCCGAAGAACTGCAAGGCTATCAAGGTCAAGTGGGTTCTCCGCAAGAAGCTAAAACCAGACAACACTGTGGAACGCTACAAAGCGCGCGTGACAGCAAAAGGCTTCTCTCAGGTCCCAGGCGTGGACTACACCGAGACCTTTGCTCCTGTTGGCCATTGACGACCATGCTCACTCTGCTGAGCCAGGTGGCACAGCACGACTGGGAACTCCACCAGATGGATGTCAACAACGCGTTCCTGAACGGGGACCTTGAGGAGAAAATCTACATGGTCCAGCCTCCCGGCTTCGAGGATGGTACCGGTCGTTTGTACCTCCTGCGGAAGGCCTTGTACGGCCTGAAACAGTCACCTCGCTGCTGGAATAAGGAGATCACCAGCACGCTGAGACGAGCTGGGTACGTTCAGAGCGATGCTAACCCATCTTTGTTTCTCTCACAGTCCCCAGCACCACTTGCTGCCATCCTCGTCCACGTGGACGATCTTCTGATCGCCTCGCCCGACCTGGGAGTAGTGAATGCTACCAAGGCCGTTCTCACCTCGGCCTACAAGATGAAAGACCTTCGTGAGGCCTCTGTTTTTTTGGGGTTGGAGATTGTGCGCGACCGTGTCCGCCGCACACTCCGTGTCCATCAGGGACGCTACGCGAAGACTATGGGGGAGCGCTTTGCCGACCTTCTTGCAGCCGTTTGCACGGCCTCCACGCCCATGACCCCTGAGGAGCAGACTGCCCTGAAGGTGGATGACCCAGCTGACCTGGGGGAGCCAGTCGATATGACCCTGTACCTGCGAGTCATCGGCTCACTCATGTACTTGGCCACCACGACGCGGCCCGACATTGCCTGCACTGTCAACCTGCTCGCCCAGTTCTCGCAAGCTCTACGCCAGCAAACACTGGAGGCCGCAGTCCGGTGTGTGCGCTACATCCTGTTCACCGCACGCTTTGGTCTGTGCTTTCGCGAGTAGGTGTCGGTTGTGCTCGATGGGTACACAGACAGTGACTGGGCGTGGATTCCAGACGGTAAGAGCCGCTCGGGCTACATCTTTCTCATTGGAGGCACTGCAGTGTCATGACGAAATGGGAAGCAGGGCTACATCGCACGCTGCACTGCTGAGGCAGAGTATGTTGCCCTAGGCGCCGGTGCAGCGGAATGTGTCTGGCTCGTCCGTCTCTTCCGTGAACTGCGTCAGTCCATTCCCCCCGTGGTCCTCCAATGTGACAACATGAGCGCGGAGGCCATCACCAAGAACTCAGGTGTGTTCCATGCACGCACAAAGCACATCAATGTCGAGCACCACTTTGTGCATGATCTGGTTGATCGTGGTGAGATCCGAGTCATCCACGTGAGCACTGACAGGCAGTGCGCGGATTTCCTGACCAAGGCTCTGGGTCGTTCGAAGTTTCATGCGGCCACTCGTTCCGTTGGACTCTGTCCCATCCCTGTTGCAGGTTGATTCCTCATGTGCCACCTTGCGTGTGCTGTGCCTGCTGCCTGCAGCGGTTGTGTGTGTCTTGCTCTATACAGCATCAGTGTCTGCATGTGCATGGACGTGTTTCGCCCTCCGATCATGGGGGAGTGTTGTTGTGTGTGTGTCGTACACAGCTTACGGTGACCCCTCGGCTCATGTCCATTCACGTGCAAATCCATGAGACTGGCGACAGTGGCAGAAGGCTGATGGCCGGTGGCGGCGGGCGCCCAGAAGACCTTCGTATTTTCTAGATTCGTGCTGTGTCACAGCACGTAGGCGTGCAGCCTATCAGGACGTAGATCTGGAGGTGTGGCCGTTCTGGTTCAAACGGCTCGTCGTTCTGACGTGTCTGCGGGGAATTATGGCCAAAACTGTGTTTTTGGCACTGTTTTGTCCTGCTAGAAAATAGCACCTTTGAGCGTCGTGTGTGTGTGCACTAGGTCCGTGATGCTATTTAGGTTGCCCAGACCTCAGTTTTCATCCTCTCTCTGCATATTTCAATGTTTGCAGCTTCTGACGCTTGTGTTTGTGTCCCTAGCCAACCCCTTGCTGTTCTCACCTCCACCTGTGTGTGCTAGTGAGCTAGTTGGCTGGCTTGTACTGCCACGCCAGCGACAGCAGTGCTAGGAAGCTTTCTCTCAGCTGGGGAACTGCTTCCTAGCACTGGTGTCGCGGGCGTGGCAATACAAGCCAGCCAGCTAACTCACTAGCACACACAGGTGGAGGTGAGAACAGCAAGGGGTTGGCTAGGGACACAAACACAAGTGTCAGAAGCTGCAAATGTTGAAAGATGCAGAGAGAGATAACAACTGAGGTCTGGGCAACCTAAATAGCGTCAAGGACCTAGTGCACACACACGCGACGCACAAGGGCGCTATTTTCTAGCTGGATAAAACAGTGGCAAAAACGCAGTTTNCGGGCGTGGCAATACAAGCCAGCCAGCTAACTCACTAGCACACACAGGTGGAGGTGAGAACAGCAAGGGGTTGGCTAGGGACACAAACACAAGTGTCAGAAGCTGCAAATGTTGAAAGATGCAGAGAGAGATAACAACTGAGGTCTGGGCAACCTAAATAGCGTCAAGGACCTAGTGCACACACACGCGACGCACAAGGGCGCTATTTTCTAGCTGGATAAAACAGTGGCAAAAACGCAGTTTTGGCCATAATTCCCTGTAGACACGTCAGAACGACGAGTCGTTTGAACCAGAACGGCCGCACCGACGCGATCTACGTCCTGATAGGCTGCACGCCTACGTACTGTGACACAACACAAATCTAAAAAATACGGAATTCTTGTGGGCGCCCGTCGCCGCCGGCCGCCAGCCTTCCGCCACTGTCGCCAGTCTCAGGGATCTGCACGTGAATGGACATGAGCCGAGGGGTCACCGTAAGCTGTGTACGAAACACACAACAACACTCCCCCATGACCGGAGGGCAAAACACGTCCATGTACATGCAGACACTAACGCTCTACAGAGCAAAAAACGCACAGTCGCTGCAAGCAGGAGGCACAGCACATGCAAGGTGGCACATGAGGAATCAATCTGCAACAGGGATGGAGCAGAGTCCAACTGAACGAGTGGCCGCATGAAACTTCGAACGACCCAGAGCCATCGTCAGAAAATCTGCGCACTACCTGTCAGTGCTCACGTGGATGACTCGGATCTCACCACGATCAACCAGGCCACACACGAAGTGGTGCTCGGCATTGATGTGCTTCGTGCGTGCATAGAACACACCTGAGTTCTTGGCGATGGCCTCCGCGCTCATGTTGTCACACTGGAGGACCACGGGGAGAATGGACTGACGCAGTTCACGCAACAGACGGACGAGCCAGACACATTACGCTGCACCGGCGCCTAGGGCAACATACTCTGCCTCAGCAGTGCTCGGTGCGATGTAGCCCTACTTCCCACTTCTCCAGGATACTGCAGTGCCTCCAATGAGAAAGATGTAGCCGGTGCGGCTCTTGCCATCTGCACTCCACGCCCAGTCACTTTGTGTGTACCCATCAAGCACAACTGACACCTGCTCGCGAAAGCACAGGCCGAAACGTGCGATGGACAGAATGTAGCGCACACATCGGACTGCAGCCTCCAATGTTCGCTGGCGCGGATCCTGCGAGACCTGGGCGAGCAGATTGGCTGTTATGGGAGCCGCCGGTCGAGGCGGTGATTAAGTCATCATGCTGAAGTCAGGTGCATGTTTTGATGCTCCCATTGTATTCTACGTGAAAACCCGTAGGAAATCGACCCAAGAACCAGGTCATTCGGTGCAGGGACGAGAAAGATACGGCCGTGCAAAGGTGGGAGGCTCACCTTCAGAAAACAGAAGACGTACCGGTTCGACCCTGAGCACGGCAGAGCGACTTTCTTGCACACTGCATCCAAAGCACCCCTGGATGGACGCTTAGCCAATGAGGCAAGGTTCATTGGGGTCCATGGGCGCTTCGGGATGGCGGCTGGAGCTGCATTCGCAAGCAAGGGCGCTTCGGACGGCCGTGACCCCCACTGGCGGTGCTGCCAGCGGCCGTCATGCGTGGAGCACTCAAATGGCCATAACTTAGCCGTTTCTTCACGGATTGAGGCGTTCTTTGGTGCGTTGGAAAGCTCGTGGCACGTACTAAATGATGCATTTGTTATTTACATGAGTGCGCCTCGATAAAGGGCCTCGGAGCGCTGAGTAGCTTTCGGCTGGCTCATACGGGCTGGTACATAAGGAAGCCTAGGGGTTGTTCTAGGCATGCCAATCTTACCCAGAGACTCTGTACATTCCCTTGTACTGATCTATCAAGTCTAAAGGATTCATTCCTTGCCCAACTCTCCTTGTTCTACAAGCATCGCCTCGCACACGTCCATTCGATCCTACAAGTCTTCCGCAGCGCACCTTGGTGCAAACGCCGCCGGGAGAGTTGCACTGCGAGAACCTCGGTCACTAGCAGTAGTCTTACTGCTAGGAGAGGGTCGTGCGACATCTCAAGGATTGGCCCACACACCAAGGGGTCGAGGGTGGGAGGTTTATTCCAAGGGCTCGGTGTGTGACCGTCACGCCGGACGCCCCTCGGTTCACATTGACAGTAAAGGCGATGTCGGGCCGTGTCGTAGTGACCAAGTACATGAGCGAGCCGATAACTCGCAGGTACATGGTCACATCAACTGGCTCCCCCAGGTCAGCTGGGTCATCCACCTTCAGGGCGGCCTGCCCCTCAGGGGTCATGGGCGTGGAGGCCGTGCGGACGGCAGCGAGGAGGTTGGCAAAGCGCTCCCCCACAGTCTCTGTGTAGCGTCCCTGATGGACACGGAATGCACGGCGGACACGGTCGCGCACGATCTCCATACCCAAAAAGATAGAGGCCTCACCAAGATCTTTCATCTTGTAGGCCGAGACGAGAACGGCCTTGGCAGCGTTCACTGCTCTCAGGTCGGGCGAGGCAATCAGAAGATCGTCCACGTAGACGAGGATGGCAGCGAGCGGTGCTGGGGACTGTGAGGTTAACAGGGATGGGGCAACATCACTCTGAACGTACCTAGCGCGTCTCAGCATGCTGGTGATCTCCTGGTTCCAGCAGCGAGGTGACTGTTTCAGGCTGTACAAGGCCTTCCGCAGCCGGTACACGCGACCGGTACTATCCTCGAAGCCTGGTGGCTGGACCATGTAGATCTCCTCCTCAAGATCTCCGTTCAGGAAAGCGTTGTTGAATCCATTTGATGGAGTTCCCAGTCGTGCTGTGCCACCTGGCTCAGCAGCGTGAGCGTGGTCATCATACGCCCAACAGGAGCAAAGGTCTCGGTGTAGTCCATGCCAGGGACTTGAGAGAAGCCCTTTGCTGTCAGGCGCACTTTGTAGCACTCCACAATGCCGTCTGGCTTGAGCTTCTTGCGTAGAACCCACTTGGCCTTGATGACCTTGCGGTTCTTTCGCAAATCCACCAGCTCAAAGACACCGTGCTCTCGGATGGCATCAAGCTCAGCCTGGCAGGCAGTGCGCCATTGCTCAGCATCGGGGGCTGACAAGGCCTAAGGCAGACTGGTGGGATCGAGAGACAGCACGGGTGCACTGCGTGTAGCCAGGGCATAAGCCGTAGAGGGAGGGTCGACCGTCACCATGGACTCAGCGACGTCATGAGTAAGACCGCGCTCATGAGCAAGTAGTGCTATACCAGTGGCACACCCAGGGTGAACCTCAACAAGGTCGTGAGCACTCAGGCCGAGGGCCTTCGTGCCCGGGTCACCGCTGACGACGCTGCGCGTGGGGCAAGGGCGGAGACGTCCGCTGGGTGCCCGTGAGTAGGGTTCCGACGGGGCAGGAGCAGTGGGCGCTGCCGACTCACCTGCCGGTGTGGTCTGCACGGCAGGCAGACCACTAGAGGTTGGCGTGGCCTCAGCAGCCGGGGACGGCCCCACTACAGACGCAGGCCCGTCCGCGGCCGGAAGCTGAGATGGCTCAGAGTTAAACACGGATGCGGATGCAGGATCAGGTAGGTCCTTAGACACGGAAGCAGACGTAGATGCAGGATCAGGCAGGTCCTCAGAGGCGGAAGCAGACTTAGACGTAGACACGGGCGAGGGCGGAGAGTCGGGGGCGGAGGAGCGAGTCGCAGATGGGACGGGGCTGGAGGTGCCGGTGGGCACAACCTCTGGGGACAACCCCTGGGGTGTCGGCAACGGAGTGACCGGACCGAGGGGGGGCACTGTGCCAACCGTGACAGGAGCCTCCCCCACACTACGGGGTCCGGCACACCCAGGGGCATGAGGAGTACGCAGAACGTGAATGCGAGCAAGGTCACGGAAAGCGAGATGCTCGAAGAAGAGAGCATCACAAGACTCCACGATGCGGCGGCGCTCAGGGTCCCAGAACCGCCAGGCCTTCAACCGCGGGGCAACGCCGACGAAGGTGCAGATGCGGCATCGCGGAGAAAGCCTGCTCCCTTGCTGCTCCAGTGTGAACCAGACGCAGGCAATGGAGCCCCAGACACGGGCCAGTCGCAGATCCGCGCGATGCCCATACCACAACTCGTAGGGCGTGCGGTGACCTAGGAGGGGGCCGTGGGGAATTCGGTTCCACACCGAGGTCATGTACGCCATGCCCTCGAAGGCAAAGGCCTCAGGCATGGCGCTGTCAGAGCGCATGGCGCGGACCGCATCTTCCATGGTGCGGTTCCAGTGCTTTGAGACACCGTTCTGCTGGGGGTTGGCTGGAGCGGAGAGGTTGTGGAAGACACTAAGCTCGGTGAAGGAGCGGGCCATGTCACCAAGGTACTCACCGCCGCGGTCAGAGCAAAACGTATAAAGGCGGTGGGAGGACAGGCGCTCGGCCATGACCAGCCAAATGCAGACGGCAATGGCGGCATCACTCTTCTCACGTAGACTGTAGACCCAGCGCATGCGCTTGAAATCATCAGTCAACGTCAGGACGTAGAGGCCGCGGTCCTCCGGAAACTTGACAGGGAGCGGACCCATGAGGTCCGAGTGGACAAGCTCTAAGGGCCGACGAGCCTTGGAGACAGACACAGGGTAGGTGGACCGGTGCATTTTTCCTTCAGCACATGACAGGCAGTCGGTCGTGGGCGGCGCCTCGAAGGACGCTGTATCAAGACCGAGAGCAGGCTGAGTGCGGATCAGCCTGTTGACAGCCCCCAGGTGCACATGACAAAGACGTCTATGCGGGAGACGGTGGTGCTCGGAGGACAGGACACCAGCGACGAAGACACGAGAAATGGAAGAAGGAGGCAACGAGGGGGCACTCGTAGAGGACCCAGAGATGTGATACAGATCATCGACGACCGTCCCACTAAGGACGGTCTCCTTGGTGTCGCGCACATAGATGCGAGCATCAGCAGCTGTGTGCGTGGCACCTAGGCCCATCTTGGTGCAAGCACGAACAGACAGCAGGCTGAGTTCCAAATTAGGGACAAAGAGGACTTCGGAGATGTATACGGAACCAGCGGGCCCGGTGAACTGCACAACCCCAACACCCTGGACAGGGACCTCATGGCCAGCTACAGTGCGGACAGAGCGAATTGCACCAACGGGATGGAAGACGAGAAAGGCGTCACGACGACACGTCATGTGATGGGTGGCACCAGAGTCCACGACCCAGGTGGCATCTGTGACACGGGTACAAGGGGCAACGTGGCACTCGGCGACTGAACAGGGCACGGCAGCGGGATGCTTGGCAGGCGACGCGGCAAGACGAATGGCGGTGCGTACATGAGACGCATGCAACCAGGACACGTCATCAGGTCCGTCACGCGCACACGACTGGGCATGGGGACTACCACAGGTATCATCACGCAACGACACAGACATGCCACAAGCTGTAGAACCCCCTAGCTCAGTCAACCCACTCACACCTCCCTGACATGAGCGTAGGGCGAGAAGCTGGTGCAGCTCGGCGATCGTCCTGTCCCGGTCGGCGAGCGCCTGATCGCGAGGGTCGGCGGGAGAGGCCAATGTGGCATCAGGCTGCTCTGGGGCGGCTGCAGTGATGGCGGCAGAGCGCGCGGTCGCACCGGATGTCTGGCGCATGCGCGCCTCGTGCACCTGCTACAGCCCGCGCATGACTTTCGGCCAGTCCAATGGGCGACCCGTCAGTTGTGTGCAGTCGGGGTAGCGATGGTCGCCTCCGCAGTTGAAGCACACGAAGCGGCGGCCCGTCGCGCTCCTGGAGCCGCTGCTGCCACTGCTGCTGCTGCTGCCGCCGTTGCTGCTACTGCTCCCGCTGCTGCTGGAGTGGCTGACACTGCTGGTGCTGGTGCCACTGCTGGTCCTGCCGCTGAAGCCACCACCTCATGATTTGCGACCCTTCTTCTCCTGAGCTGGAGCCGCTGTTGCTATAGACAAAGAAGGGGATGCAATAGCAACTACAGCTGCAGTTGAAGCGGTGCTGCGGCGAGCGCGGTCCGCGGCGTCCATGTCGGCGACCTCGAGGAAGTGGAGGGTGGCCCAGTGCAATAGGATCATGTCGCTCGCCATGTCGTGAAGCAGAGTCTGGTCGAAGTTGCTGAAGACGCACGCGTAGTCGGGGTGATGCCGTAGATGATGATCTGGAGGACGGAGTACTACGCAGGGGCATCGTCTCCCAGGTCCTCGTACAGTTGGATCGCCCTGTGCCAGTAGTCGGCTACAGACTCCTGAGCAGTCTGGCAGAGGAAGTTGAAGTCGGCGAGGCGCTGGGACGTCAGAGCCAAGGTGGCGCCCTCAAACAGAGTGACAGCCAGCGCCCACGCTGCGCAGGGGTTGGAGATTGCTGGACTAGACTTTGAAGCCAACGCACGAGCCAACCGCTGAAGATTTTTCTATATTTCCAAAGCCTCCACACGACCTACCGTGCACGCATGGGAGACTACGGGTGACTCCTACGCACTTCGAAGACGTCAAATTCTGATCCCGGACTACCAAATTACTGCCAATTTTTTTATTGATGCCAAAGTAGTGCCAAAGAATCTCCAATGGCTAAAAGTCATCAAGAGCCATGGAGCAGGCCCTGCATCAGATCGTAGAGCAGTTAGGAGCCCTGAAGCTAGAAAATGAGCGGCTTCATTGGCAGATGGCTGACCTAAGGGACGGGACTGACGCTGGACGGGTTCGGGCGGCCCGGTCAAGGAGTTTGCCAAGACCAAAGCCAAAGGCTCCGGAACAGTTCAATCCCTCAGTCAAGGGAGCGAGCGTATGGACCTAGTTGTTCTTGATGAACTGCAATTTTGGGACTGTGGGTCACCCTCCAAAGGACGATGGTGTGCGTGTGTCATTGGCGGTGACATTGCTACCCAAAGTAGCATTGGAGTTGTGGAAGCAGCTGAATATGCTGGCCAC
The DNA here is from genome assembly GCA_023375785.1 of Penium margaritaceum. Taxonomy (NCBI): domain Eukaryota; kingdom Viridiplantae; phylum Streptophyta; class Zygnematophyceae; order Desmidiales; family Peniaceae; genus Penium; species Penium margaritaceum. Next base: position 85,109 of record SZWC01008775.1, read on the forward strand.
TCGAGGTGGAGGTGGGAACGCCAGTGTGCAACATGACATGTTGTGGCAGCCTGGCGCAAGACAAGCTAAAACTCGTGTGCCGAAGACATGTGAGCAGTTTGAGCAAGGCATTAGAGATGGGTTCAATGTCGTGAACGCCTCCATAATCCCACGCAAAAAGCTGAATAAACTGATGTAGATCGGCTTGGTGCAAAAGTACACACGCCCTTTCTTGGCGTTGTACTAAGGTATCGACGACATGAGCGAGCCGGAGATGGCAGACAAGTACCATGATGGCTTGAAGGTAGAAGTTCAGCGCACGCTGGCACTAAGGGCAATCACAGAGTTCTCGACGATGGTGGCCACTACCGAGCGCGTTGACGCGCTACGCTACCATCGAGGGGGTTTGCTTAAGAAGTAAGAGAATTTCCAGCGTTGAGCACAGCACCAACGATCTCACCCTATGAGGGTCCACGCAATGCAAGGAATCCAGCAGCAGAGCAAGCCACATGGTGGAAACTATTGGATCTACAGGAAGCCTGGGCACCGCAGGAAAGACTACAAGAAGAAGTAGGAGGGAAACAGAAACCAGCAGTGAGTGGCGGATGACCAACTGCTAGGAAAGCTTCGTCCGCATCAACGAACACCAGCCCGGAAGTCCTTTGACAACTAGGGAGCTACTGAGTTTATTGTTGCGGAGTGAAGGAAGCGGGAGCATTCGGGGAATCCTCTTGAAAGCTGAACTTTCATCAGCAGGTTCTGCGGACGGCAAGGGGTGCCATACTTTCTAGCAGATTAAAGCATTGCTAGATTGTGGGGCATCGCACTCTAGCTTCTAGCAACGAGCTTACGAAAATGTTGAGGATTGCACGGCTACCTGGGAAGCCAATAAAGGCCAAGTTGGTGCAAGGGGAACTGGACAGCGGAATACCTCTGAAGCCTTTGAGGGTCCGTCTGGACAAGATGTCGTGCAAGGTAAACTTTTGCATGTGTCCGATGGATACCTGTGACACCATTTTGGGGTGTGACTGGCTGCACTAGTGGAATCCTGCTATGGATTGGGTACGCAACCAGATGAAAGTGAAGAAATGCGGAGAGCAGATCGTTTTACTGTTGTGGGCTGAGGAGAAAGACTCCAAGGAATGAAAGGTGTCGCAGTTGAGTTACGTGTAGGTGAAGCGCTGTCAGTACTCGGGGAACCAAGTTTACCTTGTGTGGGTGCGGCATAGAAATAGTTGAAGAGGTGGAAGTGTTGACCAAAGACACAAAGCAACAAGAGGGAGACCAACAGCAAGCATCAGTAAAAGAGTTGTCGGAAGGCATTAAGAGAGTGTTCGAAAACTATGGTGACATGTTTCTTGCTGAGCTGCCAAAGGGTTTACCACGGAAGCGGGACATTGACAACAAGATTGAGCTGGTTCCAGGAACAACTCCAACAGTGCGGGCTGCTTATCACATGAGCAACAATGAGCTGGGTGAACTGAACAAGCAGTTGGAGGAGTTGTGTGAGCAGGGGTTCATCAGGTCCCTGGTGCCACCCTGCGCTACACTGATCCTCTTTGTGAAAAAGAAGATAGGGGAGCTGCAGATGTGCATGGAATCTCGTACACTGGACAACGTAGCGATCAAGAACCGGTACCAGCTACCAAGGGTCGAGGAGTTGTTTGGCCAGTTGAGGGGAGTGCGGTACTTTAGCAATATTGACTTGCGCTCAGAGTACCATCATATCTGGATTGCGGAGTAGGATGTAGAGAAGACGGCGTTTCGGATGCGGTATAGCCATTTTGAGTACCTCGTGATGCCATTTGAGCTGACCAATGCTCTTGCAACGTTCATGAGCCTCATGAACATGATTTTCCACCCTCGTCTGAACCAGTTTCTGGTGGTGTTCCTCGACGACATCCTCATCTACTCTCGGATCTTGGAAGAGCATGAGCAACACCTATGACAGGTGCTCGACATTCTTCAGAAAGAGAAGTTGTTTGTGAAGCTCTCCAAGTGTGAGTTCGAGAAGCGGGAGGTGGAGTTCCTTGGATACATTTTGAGTGGCAAGGGTCTCCGTATGGACCTAAAGAAGGTAGAAATAGTAAAGCATTGGCTGAAATCAAAGTGAGTGTGTGACATCTAGGTATTCCTAGAGTTTTTCAACTACTACCGGAAGTTTATCCGGGGATACGCGGAGAAGGGTGTGCCATTGACTCAGCTATTGAGGAAGGATCACCAGTGGGAATGGGGCGAGAAGAAGTAGAAGAGCTTCGAGAAACTCAAGGCTACAATGGCTGACACTCCTGTCCTAGTGCATCAGGATTCATCTAAGGATTACGTCATTGCAACGGACGTAAGCGACTATGCCATTGGGGCGGTGCTGATGTAGGATCACGGAAAGGTGCCGCAGCCAATTGCGTACACATTGCACAAGCTCCAAGGAGCAGAGCTGAACTACGCAATCCACGAGATGGAGATGCTGGTTATGATCCATGCGTTCAAGCACTGGAGGTGCTACCTCAAGTTGTGGTGCTATGTGGTCTTCACGGATCGTTACGCCCTGAAGTACCTGAAGACACAACCAAATCTCAGTCATCAGCGAGCTCACTGGATGAAGTTCTTGGAAGGAAATTTTTGACTACAAGATCCAATACAAGCCTGGAAAGGTGAATCCTGCAAACCCTTTCTCATGGAAGCCAGACTTGTGCCTCAATGCCATCTCAGTGCTGATGGGATCTTCAGTCATGCATAGCCTATTCAAGCACGCCTATGGCGTGGAAGGTGAGTTCACGGGTGGTGCACAGAAAGACGCCACGTGGGATGGAGTGTATTGTCAAAGGGGGCAAGAGCATAGGATTGTCATGCCGGACTATGCGCCATTGAAGTAGTTGATGTTGGAGGCGCATGACACCCTCTACTCGAATCACTTAGGCTTCCACAAGACGCTCAAGGCCTTGGCACGCCAATACTAGTGGTCTTCAATGACCACTGACTACAAGAGATTTGTGAGCAGGTGCGATGTGTACAAATGCATCAAAGCGCAGAGGACCAAACCACCTGAGGAGCTACAACCATTCCTTGTACAAGAGAGGCCATGAACAGAGATCTCGCTTGAATTCATCAGTAATTCTTCTGTGACATAGCAGGATAACAACACGGTGTTGGCGGTGGTGGACCGGTTCTCCAAGATGGCACATTTCATCACATGTCTTGAGAGCATCACAGCTGCTGGGACAACTCAACTCCTCCTCATCCATGTCATCAAGCTGCATGGAGTACCAAAGTCGGTGGTCTCGGATAGCGATCCACGCTTTACTTCACGGTTTTGGAGAGATCTCATAGGCAAGCTAGGCACGTGGGTGCACCTGACGACAGCATACCACCAATAGAGCGACGGACAGACAGAGTGCACAAACCAGACTTTGGACCAGCTGCTGTAGAGCATGGTCCCACCGGATCGAGAGGGATGGGAAGAGAAGCTCGCATTGGCATATTTTGCCTATAACTTAGCGGTGGCAGCATCAACAGGGAAGACATCATTTGAGGTGGTATATGGCTATCAACCACTAAGTCCAGCCGTCCTTGCTACGGTAACATTTCTTCCAACTGTGTAACAGATTTCTCATGGGTTTGCCACCACTTGGGACGTGGTGTGGTAACAGTTGTTGAAGGCACAGAAGCAACAGAAGCACCAGGCTAATAAGCATTGATTAGCGGAGGAGTTTCCAGTGGGTGAACAGGTGATGCTAAACTCTGCTAACCTGCAGCTGATGGGCGTTGGGAGTCCCAAGCTGAAGCCCTGATGGGTGGGTCCGTACCGCATTTTAGAGAAGCGGTCGGCTATTTTCTACAAGCTGGAACTGCCAGCTCACTACACCATCCATCCGATGTTCCACATCTCCTTGCTTCCTGCCTGTCGTGACCCTAACACCTTCTTCCAGGGTCACAGGACATCTCCACCATCTTCTGTCTAGGGTGCAGGAAGTGAGGAGTTTGAGGTGGAGAAGATTCTGTCAAACCGCCCGAGGGGACGTCGGCGTTAGTTTCTCGTGAAGTGGAAGGAGTACTCGATGGAGCAAAAATCTTGGGAGCCATAGGCCAACTTCCAAGTTGGGGATACCAACACTATTCTATAGGAGTACCTCAGGCGTGCCGGGACGTCGTGCCTCCGACCGGAGGAAAGGGGGTGAATGTAATGAGGTACCCCCTATTTTTCTGGCCTTCTCAGGGTCTCGCACGGGTTTCAGGGGCACTCGGGGCATCCTTTCGTTTTCTAGATATTCCAGGCAGAAATCCGTCGGAGGTCCTGCTCGACCCCGAAGACTAGAGACAGCGAGGAGGAGGAGTGAGTGATCAGGCGCCGGTATGGGAATGCCTGGGTGTTGTTTCATACAAACCTCATGCGGCATTCCAAACACGCCACATGAGGGTAGCGTGAGGAGCACGCTATCCATCGAGAAATCTTCTCCTATGAAGATCCCGATAATGGACGCAGTCAGCCACAACAATTGGCACTTCCGGTGGTGTTTGCAACAACACGGCCGCACCCACCATCGAGAGGCGTTGAGCTAATGCGGTGGCTCGCCAAGAGACAAGACGAACCGTCGATCTGGATGATCGACTGCCTAGCACTTTTCACACCAGCACTAGGTGCAAGTAGGGCACCTAGTACAGGTACAATTAGGGCACTGAGTATAGGTGCAAGTAGCTTGCTGTAGCAAGCAAGGAAAGAAGTAGGTTAGGGCCAGGACTAGCCGACCAAACACTATAAATACCCTGTACTCTGTTCATTCTGAATTACTTGTAAACCTGTCATTTCCAGTTCTGGCTTCCATACTTCTCCAAGTCTATCTTTTGGCTATGACTGTGCTCTCCACACACTAAAGCTTAATCTCCAGAGAGCACACACTCTCACATCTGATATCAGAGCCAGAGCCACGCGTTGGACGGAAGCGCTGCCGGAGATCGGCCAACTTCAAGGAGCGGAAGGCACGGAGTACGCCAGACAACATCTCGGCTGATCAAGAGGGAGACTTATGGACCAGACTTCAAATCCAAAGTACGAGACTACCTGTGGAAGTTTTTGTGTATTTCCAAAGCCTGTACATGGCCTATTGTGCGCACGCGCGGGAGCCGACTGTGCAACATGTCGTGTTGTGGTAGCCAGGCGCAGGACAAGCTGAATCGTTCGTGCTAACAACATGGGAGCAGTTTCAGCAAGCCATCAGAGATCGGTTTGATCTCGTTAACTCCTCCATGGTGGTACGGTACAAGCTGAAGCACCTGAAGCAGATCGGCTCTATGCAGGAGTACACATGTCGTTTTTGGCTTTGTGCTCGTAGATCGACAACATGAGTGCGCCGGAGATGGCAGAAAAGTACCATGACGGCTTGAAGGTAGAAGTTTAGCGCACGCTGGCACTAACTGGAATCACAGATTTATCAGCGATGGTGGTCACCGTTGAGCACGTTGACGCGCTAAGCTACCATCGAGGGGGTTTCCGTGAGAAGCAAGAGAATTTCCATCATCAAGCACTACACCAACAAGCTGATCCTATGGAGATCGACGAGGAAGCAAGCAGTAGAGCAAGCTGCGTGGTGGGAACTGTTGGATCTGCGGGAAGCCTGGGCACCACAAGAAAGACTACAAGAAGAAGCAAGAGGGAAATGACAACCGGCAGTGAGTGGCGGACGACCAACTACTAGGAAAACTTCATTCGCATCAGCAAACACGAGTCCCGAAAGTCCTTTGACAAATAGGGAACTGCCGAATGTATTATTGCGAAGCGAAGAAAGCGGGAGCGTTCCTGGAATCCTCTTGAAAGCCAAACTTTCATTGGCTGGATCTGCGGATGGCGAGGGGCGCCAGACTCGCCGACAGATTAAAGTATTGCTGGATTAAGGTGTGTCATACTCTTTTCTCAGCGACAAGCTTCAGGAAAGGTTGAGACTTGCACGGCATCCTGTGAAGCCAACGAAGGCCAAGTTGGTGCAAGGTGAGCTAGAGTGCCGAATGCCTTTGAAGCCTTTGAGGGTCCGTCCAGACAAGCTGTCGTACGAGGTAAATTTTCGCACGTATCCAATGGATACCTACAATGTCATTTTGGGGCATGTATGGCTGCACCGGTGGAATCCGGTGCTATGGATTGTGTGTATAGCCAGTTGAAAGTGAAGAATTGTGAAGAGGAGATCGGTTTGCCATTACGGGCTGAGGAGAAGGACTCCAAGGCACGAAAGGTACTGCAATTGAGTTACGTGCAACTAAATTGCTGTCAGCGCACGGGGGACCAAGTGTACCTTGTGTGGGTGTGGCAAACGGAAACAGCTGAAGAGGTGGAGTTATTGGCAGCATACACAAAGCAACAAGAGGGAGACCAACAGTAAGCACCAGTAGTATAGCTATNATTGTGAAGAGGAGATCGATTTGCCATTACGGGCTGAGGAGAAGGACTCCAAGGCACGAAAGGTACTGCAATTGAGTTACGTGCAACTAAATTGCTGTCAGCGCACGGGGGACCAAGTGTACCTTGTGTGGGTGTGGCAAACGGAAACAGCTGAAGAGGTGGAGTTATTGGCAGCATACACAAAGCAACAAGAGGGAGACCAACAGTAAGCACCAGTAGTATAGCTATCGGAAGGCATTAAGGGAGTGTTGGACAACTATGGTGACGTGTTTCCTACTGAGGTACCGAAGGTTTTACCATCGAAGCGGGACATCGACCACAAGATTGAGCTCGTTCCGGGAACAACTCCAACAGTGCAAGCTACTTATTGCATGAGCAATAATAAGCTGGATAAGCTGAAGAAGCAGTTCAAGGAGTTGACAGAGCATGGGTTCATCATGCCATCAGTGTCACCCTACGCTATACAAATCCTCTTTCTGAAAAAGAAGGGAGGGGAGTTGCGGATGTGTGTGGACTATCGTGCACTGAACAATGTAACGATCAAGAATCGGTACCTGGTACCAAGGGTCAAGGAGCTATTTGACCACCTGAGGAGAGCGTAGTACTTCAGCAAGATTGACTTGTGAGCAGGGTACCATCAGATCCACATTACGAAGCAGGATGTGGAGAAGGCGGTGTTTCAGATCCGGTACAGCCATTTCCAGTACCTCGTGATGCCGTTTGGGTTGACCAACGCTCCTGCAACATTCATGAGCATCATGAATAAGATCTTCCATCCTCATTGACATCAGTTTTTGGTGGTGTTACTCAATGACATTCTTATCTACTCTCGGACCTTGGAAGTGTATCAATAATACCTTCGGCAGGTGCTGGATATTCTTCATAAAACAAAGTTGTTTGTGGAGCTCTCCAAGTGTGAGTTCGAGAAGTGAGAGGTAGAGTTCCTTGGGCACTTTAGAGTGACAAGGGCCTCCGTATGAACCCAAAGAAGGTGGAAGCTGTGAAAAACTGGTCGACACCAAAGTGTGTGCGTGACATCCAGGTCTTCCTGGGGTTTGTCAACTACTACCTAAAGTTTATCCGTGGATACGCGAAGAAGGATACCCCACTGAATCAGCTGTTAAGGAAGGATCACCGGTGGGAATGTGGCTAAAAGGAGCAAAAGAGCTTCGAGGAGCTCAAGGCTGCAATGTGTGACGATCCGGTCTTGGTGCATTCGGACTCATCCAAGGAGTACATCATGGCAACAGACGCAAGCAACCATGTTATTGGGGTAGTGCTGATGCAAGATCACGAAACAGGGTCGCAGCCCATTGCGTACGCATCGTGCAAGTTGCAAGGTACAGAGCTGAACTACGCAAACCATGAGAAGGAGATGTTGGTGGTGATCCATGTGTTCAAGCACTGGAGGTGTTACCTCGAGTTGCGACGCTGTGTGGTCTTCACGGATCATTAAGCCTTGAAGTACCTGAAGACGGAGCTACACCTCTGTTGTCGGTAGACTCACTGGATGGAGTTCTTGGAAGGAAGTCTCGACTCCAAGATCCAATAAAGGTGTGGGAAGGTGAATCCGGCAAACCCTCTCTCAAGGAGGCTGGATTTGTGCCTCAACGTTATCTCAATGCTGATGGGACATCCAATCATGCAGAGCCTAATCAAGCACGGATATGGTGTGGACGACAATTTCATGGGTGGTGCGCCAAAAGACACCATGTGGGATGGAGTGTACTGAAGAAGGGGACAAAAGCAAAGGATTGGCATGCCAGACTATGTGCCATTGAAGCAGTTTTTGTTGTTGGAGGAGGTGCATGACACCCACTACTCGGGTCACTTTGGCTTTGACAAGACACCCAAAGTCCTGGCACGCTAATACTGGTGGTCTTCAATGGCGACAGACTACAAGAGGTTTGTCAGCAGTTGCAATGTGTGCCAACGCATCAAGGTGCGGAGGACCAAGCCACCTGAGGAGCTCCAACCATTGCCTGTACCAGAGAGGTCATGGACAGACATCTCACTTCACTTCATCGGCGGCTTACCTGTGACGCCGTAGGATAACAACATGGTGTTGGTGGTGGTGGACCGGTTCTCCAAGATGGCGCATTTGATTGCATGTCCTGATAGCATCATAGCTACTAGGAAAGCTCAACTCCTCCATAGTCATGTAATCAAGCTGCATGGAGTGCCAAAGTTAGTGGTCTCAGATCGTGATCCACGCTTCACTTCGCAATTTTGGAGAGATCTCATATGGAAGCCAGGCACGCGGGTGCAGTTGACCACAACATACCACCCACAGGGCAATGGACAAACAGAGCACACAAATGAGACTTTGGAGTAGCTCCTACAGAGCATGGTCCCACAGGATGGAGAGGATTGGGAAGAGAAGCTCGGAGTGGCAACGTTTGCATGCAACTTAGCGGTGTCAACATCATCAAGGAATTCGCCATTTGGATGGTTTATGGCTCCCAGCCACTGAGCCTAGCCACCCTTGCTACGGCAACATCTCTTTCGGACATGCAGCAGATTGCTGATGGGTTTACCACCACTTGGGATGTGGTGCGGCAACGGCTGTTCAAAGCACAGAAGCAGCAAGAGTAGCATGCTCATAAGCATTGATAAGCAAAGGAGTTCAAAGTGAGTGATCTCCTTGTTTGTGCCTATCACGACCCCAACACCTTCTTCCAGGGTCGCGAGACAGCTCCACCTACTCTCAAGGTTGAAGGAAGTGAGGAATTTGAGATGGAGAAGATTCTGGTAAACCGCTAGATGGGACGTCGGCATGAGTTTCTGGTCAAGTGGAAGGGGTACCCGATGAAGCACACTCTTGGGAGCCATAGGCCAACTTCCATGTTGGGGGCACCAACACTGTTCGCCAAGAGTACCTCAGGCGCACCGAGACGTCACACCTCTAACGGGGGGGGGGGAGGTGGGTACAATGTAAAAAGGTGCCCCCTATTTTTCTGGCCTACTTGGGGTCTCGCGTGGGTTTTGGGGCACTTGGGTCATTTTTCTGTTTTCCGGATATTCCGGGAGGAATTCCGTCCGAGGTCTGGCTTGACCCCGATGGCTCGCGACATCGAGGAGGAGTGAGCGAGGTGTGCGTGAGAGAGCGAGAGAGCACTGGCATGGGAATGACGCCGGTGCCCGGGTGCTGTTTTGCGCGATCTTCACGCGGCATTTCGAACACACCGCGTGAGGGTAGTGGTTTTCCCTCTTGGTGAATAACGTGAGGAGCACGCCATCTGCTGAGGGACCTTCTCCGGCGAAGCTCCCGATAACGGACGCAGTCAGCCGCAACATTGGCACTTCCGGTGGCGTGTGCAATGTTGAGATTTACGAGTGTCAGTATCCGGGTTCTCCTTGCATGGGCCTCAAATTACTACAGGGAATGTTTCTGAGATTTGAAGTTCATGTCCCCGTAAGAGAGAGAGAGAGAGAGAGAGAGAGAGAGAGAGAGAGAGAGAGAGAGAGAGAGAGAGAGAGAGAGAGAGAGAGAGAGATGAATGCCATTCACTGGCAGCCTTTGATCCTTCAGCTGCCAGTGGCCCTTCAGCTTCCTGGTGACCCTTCATCTTCCCAAATGCCCTTCAACTATCCTGGAGGGTTATACAAATACCCAGGAAGTTATGCAACCACCCAGGTACTTATGAAACCACCCAGGTGGTTATGAAAACACCCAGGTGGTTATGCAATTCCCTACAACCTCCCAACCAGGAGCACCCAAAGGACCTGCCTCAAGACTACTTAAAGGACCATCAAGTCACTCAGTTAGTTTGCCTTCAGTTATCAACACAAGCAGTCGACCATCGGACACTCCAAGCACTTTCCGTTCAGATCTCCAAGTGATGCCTCCAGCACTTGGACCTTGTACAGTGTATAGAATACATCGTCACTGAGGTTCCTGAGTGAGAAGGCATCTAGGGTGGACGCCTTGTAGTTCAAGCTACATCCATGTCTCCAGCACTTGGTGCGCTTCTCTACTTGTACAGCTACAACACCTACTATTACTACGTCTAGTTTCCAGACTTAGAGTGAGTCAGCTATGTGAATTCGGATCCTCGTACATACTTCTCCATGTGATGTACCTACTATTTGTGTGTGCTAGATTTTGTATCCAAGTGTTCTTTTACCCATGAATATTTCAGCTTTCTTGACATGGTATCAGAGCAGGGTGACGGCTTGTGATTTACAACATCAGAAACAAGGATCACAAGCACCATGGACGAAGTGGAGGACTTCCAGTGCCTACAGCAATAGGCATTCATGCAAGGAATACAACATGGTCAAGAGCAGCAACAGGCATAAATCTCTACACTCGCCACAGTATGCAGAGCAAATGGAACTACTCCGCCTAGAGTTTGAGGCGCTCACTATCCAACTTCAGAACGAGTTCAACCGTCAGATGCAGAAAGTACACATGCACAGACAACATGTGAGTCTGCAACGTCAACAAGCTGAAGAGAACCTGACTGCAACCAGGCAACACACACAGTAGATGGTCTCTCGGCTACAGAAAGAGACTCATACTCACATCAATAACTTGATACAACAATACGCACAAGCAGCAACTCCAAAATACCCCAATCAGATTTCAGAAGCTCATCCTGCAGTCGTTCATCCTACAGCAACCCATCCTGTAGCAACTCAGCCTGCAGCACTCAATCCGTTTGCACCTGCCGGAGGAATACTAATCTTACCTCTGGCTCCCTATTCTCCAGACCTGGTGAGCATGCCAGCCATCTCCATCACCCTACAAGCAGAAAAATCAGCACAGATAAGTTCAACAGTGAATAATTCTCCCATTGGGCATTCAAATTTGAAGCAACAACCCGTCCACACAAGCTGTGGTAATTCTTCAATGGACAGTGCAGACCCCCTGCCCCCGGCAGCCCACCAAATTCCCTTGAACAGTTCAAGTACTACAGCTTCATGGCATACTCAGTCCTCCTCAAGAGCATGGTAGCACGCATCCAACAAGCTCGTCGCATGTACAAAGACACGACCAAACCTGCCTACTCAGCATGGCAGTACCTCAAGCACCAATAGTAGGCCAACGACTCCACCTAGAAATCCTACCTCCTTATAGAAATCTCTCACATCCACACGAGTCAGTTCAACGGCAACGTCAAACTATATATTAACAGAGCAAAGAATATACGTTACCAGCTCGCCGTCACTGACTCACAGCTTCTAGAAGCCCTCTTCGTATCCTACATCGTGAATGACCTTGGTGACAAATGGACAGATGTGAAGCGCATCCTCCTCTACACACAGCCTCACCTCCTTAGTGAAAACTTCTTCTGTACGATGTTACTTCAAGAACAACGTGACAAGTATCTGAAACAATACCATGAGCAAGCACTCGTCAACCTTGCTCACTGTTGCTCCAAGTTTTCCTTAAAAACAAAGGACATTTTGTACTCCGCCGATAGCTCATCGCCATCGTTTTCACCACCATCCACTCCGAGCCAATAAAGGATTTCATCATCAATCTCCTAGCAAGTGTCGCCAAACATTGCATCCATCATCTCCGTTGTCCAAAAATCGGGGCAACGCCCTGTAATCGCGTGAAGATATTGCAGCACAAAGGGACACATTGAGAAATATTACTGGATGTGACAACGGAATCAGCAGGAAAGAGAAGGTACCAGACTATCAAGACCTATACCATGGCAACAAGGGACACCAGCCAAACAACAACAAGCTCTCCAAGTCATAAGCAAGGACGAGAAATAGATGGAGAAACAGAAGGATGAAGACAATTCGCCCAACACTAAGGAGGAAGCATATGAAATAAGATAGAAATATGGCTTATCCTGCTACGCGAACCTTTCTTTAGCTGAAAAGAAATAGCTTCTATGACACCCAGATGTCTTTTACTTGGATAGCAGAAGCAACAAACACATCACCTATGACGCCAGCACCTTGCACAACCTCAGACCATATCCAAACACCTTTACAGTCATGGTGGGAAACATGGCGGAACTGCCTATCAACGGCATCAGAGATCTCAAAGCTTGTGCTCACAACAACATTGACGTCGCCATCAGTGATGTGCTTTACGTCCCCATCATCTCCGCGAGCCTCATCTCCATGGGAAAACTGATGATGAAGGGACTGCGCTTCACCACAAAAGACATGGAGCTCTACGTCAACACGATCAAAAGAGAGCTCATTGCAAAGGGAGAATTACAGAGCAACAGCATGATCATACTTTAGCTTTATCCTCGTCGTCTCAAACAGACAATCACAACAGTTGTCAGCCTCTCATCACAGAAATCAGCAACACCGGAACGTTGACATCTCCGTCTTGGACATATCAATGATCACCAGCTCCAACTACTTCTCTCCAATAACCTCGTCAATGGCCTCACCATCGTTAATAATGATCAAGGTCACCCCTGTGAACCTTGTGTCAAGTCAAAGACGGTGCGCTAATCCTTCCCTCCAGCAACAAAAACGGACGTTTTAGACAAGCTACACCTGGTCCACATGGACATCTGTGGACCCTTCGCCAAATCTTCAACTGGACACAAGCATTTTGTGGTCTTCGTCAACGATGTCACCAAGTACATTTGGACATATCCTCTCATCAGCCGCGATGCGTTCCTCGAAACCTTCCGCAAGTGGTTCCCACAAGTTGAACGCGAAGCCCTGACCAAGCTGCAGATTCTCCGCTCAGACAATGCTGACGTTGACTAGCAATGACTTTGTCGCTTTACTCAAGGAGCAAGGCATCAAACAACAAAAAAGAAATCCCACACTCCGTAGCAGAACGGAGTGGTAGAATACTACAATAGTATGCTTGAGGAGATGCTGAAAGCCATGCTACTCTCAGTGTAGCTTCAAGATTTGTGGTGGCCAGCAGCACTCCAACAAGCAACGTGGATCAAAAATCAACTACCAACAGTGATTCTCCCAATAACAACAGCTCCATACGCAGTGTGGCACAACAAAAGGCACAACATCAGCAGACTTTGTACATTCGGCTGCATGGCACTCTACCACATTCCTAAGGAGCGATGGCGCAAGCTTGACGACAAAGCCGCATGGGGGATCTACATCGGTCAGCAAAATGCAAAAGGCATGGGTCTTCTACGACATCACAACCCGCCACTACATCAGCAGTTGCGATGCCGTTTTCTACAAGAACCTCACTGACAAGACTTGGACAGAGACAAAATCAGGGACGTCAGAGACAACTACTCAGCATAAACAGTAGTTTCTGGTAGAGATGGAGAAGCAAGAACTCACCAAGATGGAGCTATAGCAGACGCATGGTAAGGAAGTGGAGGCGACAGAAACCATCACGATGCACGATGACAGCCATCGCCTCGCATCCGACAAAAAACCTGATGAAGGAGACCAGCAAGTAGAGGCTCCTCTGCTCGAGGAGGCCAAGAATCGAAGCGATGGGAGGGGGCTCTGGGAATCTTCCACTGTCCAACACAATTTGGAACTCGGGTACTTCCAAAACCTCCTGTAGCAAGAACTTGGAGACATCGACATAACAGCACCAACAACATCTCTTACGACATGCATCATCCATCAAGAGGAAGATACTTTTTACGTGTATTTTCTTAGCAACACGCTCGCTGCTCTGACAACGGCCAACGACCTACCTCCAGAACCTTCCAACATCACTGAAGCTTTGTCCGGCCCTTACGAAACAAGTTGGAGGCAAGCACTTGACACTGAATACAAGAGTCTCATCATCCAGGGAACGTGGGAACTTGTCCAACTTTCTCCACGTCAACGGACTGTCACAGTGAAGTGGGTCTTCTGTGTGAAGACCAATGCAGACGGAAGCCTCGTCAAGTTCAAAGCCCGTCATCTTGCAAAAGGTTTCACCCAGATACCCGGAAAGGACTCCTTTGACACCTACGCTCCAGTGATCTGCTACACTACAGCACAAATGATGCTCTCCCTCGTACCAGTGAATGATTGGGAGATTTGCAGCTTGATGTCAACAACGAATTTTTCAACACCGAAATGGACACAACAATCTACATGAAGTAGCCAGAGGGTTATGATGATGGTACTACACGAGTTTGCAAGCTCGTCAAAAGCCTCTACAGGCTTAAACAAAGCCTCCTCCTCTGGTGCAAAAAACTACGAAACATCCTTGACAACCTCAACTTCTGTAAACCGGGCGCGGTGTGCTACCCTCAACCGGATGGTGTAGGCACCAACCGGCGGCAACGGCGACCAAGGGGAGGCCGGTGCACACCTTCCCGGGGTTGCGGAAGCGTAGGGTCGTCTTGGAGGAGCACGGGAACACGTGTGACACAGTGGGAGTAAACTGTACTTGTTGTTCAAGTGTCAACATACAAGACTATATGTACATGATGACACATCCTAGGCGACCCGAGGTCACCAAGCCGTGCGCGGCTCCTTATGGGCCTGGGATGAGAGTTATTGCCTTAGAATCATGTAGCTCATCTTCCCAGCTTTCCAACGCACCAAGAATTGCATCATTCCGTGGAGGAACGGCCGAGATATGGCCGTTTCCGTGAACCATGATAATCTACCGCTGGCAGCACCACTAGCGGCGGTGACGGCCGCCCGAAGCGCCCTTGCTGGTAATAACACATCGGGGCGCCATTCCGAAGCGCCCTTGGTCCTCAATGATCCTTGAATCATTGACTAACCGGGCCCCAAGGGGCGCTTCGGCCTTGTTGGGTCTTCCGAGGGTCGAGCCTTGGTCTTTGGGGATGAATTCCCGTCACCTGTTTTCCCCTCGGCCGGTCCAACCTTTGGCCGGGCGTAACTTCCTCAATTGTTGATGGATTGACCCCGTTCTTGGGTCGATTTCGCACGGTTTTTCCTGTAGATTCCAAATCCACAGTCAGATTATACATTCAAGGAATCCTCAAGCCGTGATCAGTGCCGTTGGCACTGTCCGGCTTACAACTTCACTGCTTCATCCTATGACGACTGCCTTTTTCTGTATCAAGACTCATCGACATCATCACCATACTGCTATGTCCTCGTCTACGTCAATGATATCCTCATCATCAGACACAGCAAAGACCTTATAACAGCAACAGGAAAGGCAATGACAGTAGCAGTTAACATCAAAGTCATGCCAGACCTGAGTTTCTACCTTGGCATAAACATCGATCGCAATCGCGAGGCACGCCCCATCAGTCTTGGGCAACAAATGTACGCCGATGAAATCATGAAACGTTTCAACATTGCTAACAACTACAATGACACTCCACTGTCACTCCAACCACTTAAACCATAGCAAATTGATCAAGGTCCTCTGGATGAAACAGCCTACATTCCGTGTGTCGAATCCTTGATGCACGCAACAAGCTGTACTCGACCCGATCTATAGCTCGCACTCGGACGTCTGGCTTCCTACAACAAGACTCATCCCCAAAAAATGTACAAGAAGTTGACTCGTGTACTACGATACCTCAAAGCAGCATCTATGTTGCACCTTGTTTACGGCACTGACACTTCTCTACAGCCATTGTGCTATAATGATGCCGATTTCGGCGAAAAACCTGACCATCACTGCAACTTTACAGGCTATATTTGCCTACTCGGAGGTGCGGCAATATCTTGGTCCAGCAAGAAGCAGACTCATGAAACACTCAGCCCTTTCCGTTCCGATCTCCAAGTGCTCCCTCCAGCACTTGGACCTTGTACTGTGTATAGAATACATCGTCACTGAGGTTCCTCAGTAAGAAGGCATCCAGGGTGGATGCCGTGTGGTTCAAGCTACATCCAAGTCTCCAGTACTTGGTGCGCTACTCCGCTTGTACAGCTACAACACCTACTACTATTACACGTCTGGTTTCTAGAATTAGAGTGAGTCAGTTGTGTGGATTCACATCCTTGTACATACGTTTCCACGTTATGTATGCCTATGAGTATAAGCTAACTATTTGTGTGTGCTAAATCTTGTGTCCAAGTGTGCTTTCACCCATCAATATTTCAGTTTTCTTGAAATACAAAACACTACCGCACCCATCGTCGAGAGGTGTCGAGCTAACGCGGCGGCTCGCCGAGAGACAAGACGGACCGTCAGTCTGGACGATCGACGACCTAGTACTTCTCGCACCAAGCACTAGGTGCAAGTACGTCACCGAGTATATGTGCAAGTAGGAAAACAAGTACAGGTGCAATTAGCTTATTGTAGTGAGCTAGAAAAGTAGTAGGTGAGGGCCAGGACTAGCCGGCCGACCAGTATAGATACCTTGTACTCTGTTCATTCTAATTAACCTATAAACCTGCCATTTCCAGTTCTGGCTTCCAAATTTCTCCAAGTCTATCTTTCCATTACGACTGTGTCCTCCACACACCAAAGCTTAATCTCCAGAGAGCACAAACTCTCACATCTGGTATCAGAGCCAGAGCCACCTGTTGGGCGGAAGCGCTGCCGGAGCTCTACCAACTTCAAGGAGCGGAAGGCACGGAGTACGCCGGACAATGTCAAGGCTGATCGAGAGGGAGATGGAAGTACACCGGCCAACGTCAAGTCAGATTTTCATCCTAAACTGCATAATTGTTGCACAAATGTTTTCAGTTGCTGCCGAAGGGCTGCCAATTTTTTTGAAGGATCTCCAATGGCTAAATCTCATCAAGAGCCATGGAGCAGGCCCTGCTGCAGATCGTAGAGCAGTTAGGAGCCCTCAAGCTGGAGAATGATTGGCTTAATCGACAGATGGCTGACCTAAGGGACGGGACTGACGCTGGACAGGTTCGGGCGGTCCAGTCAAGGAGTCCGCCAAAACCAAAGCCAAAGGCTCCGGGACCGTTCAATTCCTCAGTCAAGGGAGCGAGCATACATTCATCATTAGGAATGATGACCGTGCTCCTCGAATTCCAAGAATTTTCTCAACTACGCCAATAAGCTTGTGAATCGGTAATTTTACAAGGATTCCTTCACGGATTTCGTATTTTTTCGGAGGTACAAGAACAAACCCTAAAGTGCAACACGGATTCATTCTTGGCACGCAGCGACTGGAGGCGTTGATGCGGATCCCGGTCAAAGGCTCCAATCATGTATAGTTCCATGTCAAGTGCCTAATTTAAGTACCTCGGTTCCTCGTCTCCGGAGTAGGAATCCATCTGGCCAAGACGGATCCGTCTGGGCTTTCGACCGAGGTGAAACAGGCCCTTGGACCCTACCATTTGTGTCGAATTTGCCACTCATATAGAACGTTCAATTCCGGTTAGTGCGCTTGGACTAAGGGCGTGTTCCTTTTCCTCCGTGATTCGGAATTCGGGTAGGAATCCGATTCTGATTCCACGGTGGTGCATGTCGCGTTTTTCACTTACAAGACAAATTCCTTCTCAAATACCAATGGTGGAAGCCTGGTGGATAGGCCTGAGGATACCTTATAAGCTGATCCATGTGCTCACTGTCCATCTTACGGCGACAGTCTGGCAGATTGAGCTGAATACCTGAAAAAACTTGGTTTTTCGCTCGGCCGGCCAGCCTGGCGTGATCCTCTGGATACTGCCTAACCCAAACAGATTTTGACAGGTTCTATTTCTACAGGTAAACTTTGCGATGCATTTCAAGGTAGGGTTCGCACACAAAGGCGTTGTCATCTGTGTGTAGTCTACTTGTATTGCAAAGTCTACGTCCACGCTGCATGAAGTGTCAACAACTCATTTTCCTGCGAACTGCTGTGATCATTAGGGGCCCAAACCGGAATAGTTTTTAACTATCCCCGAGGGAGGGAAAGACTGAGCTGCGAAGTCACGAAGTCGTGTGAGGCTGTCCCGAAAAATCGTGACTGCATCTTTTTTGTGGCGATGGTCGCGAATCGATTTTACCGTTTTTCTCTTCATCGATAAAAAATCTATGCCGATGTGGCACTAGAATTGTTGAATTTTATCAATAAGATAGTTTTGTAACTAGGTTTGTCAAGGTTTCACAACTAATTTTTTATCTATTAGTCGCCTCTCGTTGGCAAGCAAAAAGCTGCATATTGACGGCATCGATGGGTGCATCTCAGCCCCCTTTGACCATTCAAAATTCGAGTCTTCGAATGTCAATAGGCAAACTGCGCCTCGTCCAACCAAGTCCCGCGGTTCCACGGCCGAGTCGCAACAAAGCCGAGCACCCTTGCTTACGCATATGCAGCTCGAGCTCCAACTTAAGCTCTCGCATGGTCTTAAGTGGCTAATCCTTTCCACTTCACTCACCTATGCCCACAATCTGTCCACCATGGACACCGTCAACTCTCACTCCGCAGTTCCAATCGACTTGCCTTCATCCGTTGGTCTTGGCCCCATACTTGACCTTGACCACGAGGCACTCGTCAACGCCCCTTCGCGCCATCAACGCCAACGCGCCGACGAGGCGTCTGTTGACATGGTGTGTCCCTTGCCATGAGTGCCCTTGATCGTACTCCCTGGTTAGACCATTGAGGAGTGGTCAAACACCTTATATGACTTTAGATTTGGATTTCTTGGATTTTTCCATGCAGGATCGAGCTTTTTATCTCTCGATTTGAGTGAGTATTCAGAAAGTTAGCGTAGCCCAAAAATCGGGTGTTGGATGGGTGGAATCTGGTGTCCGCCATGGGTGGCGAGATAATCTACTACCAGTGATCCGAGTTCGTCTCCAACGAGCTCCAAATGCACCTGGGCCATGAATGAAGCGACTAGAGGGACTTCCTTGACCAGGGTGACCTTCTCCTTGACTTCTGGGTGAGGAAAGGCGCTTTGACGGGTCATCGTCGAAGCGCCTCCCGTTGCCTAGCGTGCAAGGCAAGGTGGACGGCTCCACCAAGGGTTACTTCGACGGCCGTAGCAGGGGCTCTACTGCTCCGGTTTGGGCGTGCTTTCATGCGTTGGAAAGCTTATATCACAGGCTATAAATATTTGATGTAATCTCATTATTCTAAGTAACAAAAACATGTTTCGATTCAGTTCTACTGAATGCGACGTGTTCTACCTACTTACATCCGTGATCCTTGTGCTCCACACTCTTCACCAAAGGTGTCCATTGGCTGCCCCAAACACTAATAGCATACATCAGTGAGAGCTAGGCATCCTTGAGGGTGCCTCCACACCCACTAGAGCCAGCAAAGGGTTATGGGCCCACGTTCCTAAAAGGACCCTAGCTCTATAACGTTCACGCTACCGTTGCGCGCCATGGCACCGACCGAGCAAGAGAGCATCGGCGTCTCGAAGTTTGACGGACTTGGCTTCCACTTGTGGAGGTGGGAGCTTGAGGTCTTCCTCGATAACAAGGGCCTGCTTGAGCTGGTCAACGGTAAAGAAACAGCCCCTCCAGATACCACGATGTTGGAGGAAGTGGAAGCGTACAAGAAGCACAACAAGAAGGCGCTTGCTTTATTGGTGTATACGCTTGCTCCGACGCAGCGCTCCCTCATTCAAGGATGCACAGAGGCCGCAGAGGCCTGGAAGAAGCTCTAAACCATCTACCATTCTACCAACCTTGCTAACCAGCTCTTTGTCTTCAAGAGGCTCGTCACCCTGCAAGCCAACGAAGACGACGACATCATGGAGATCCTATAGCAGATTGAGTCCTTCACTGCTGAGTGCATAGCCACTGGGTGGAAGGTCGACCCTCAGCTGCAAGCCATGATCCTCCTCCTGGCCTTGCCAGACAGTTGAAGTCCCATGATCACCGTCGTAGGTGGCTGGTCCGCCGATGAGCTGAAGTACCCAAAGGTGGCTGAGTACGTCCGCAATGAATGGATGCGGTGTGGTGGGAGAGGGAGAGAGTGGGACAACATCAAGTTCCGCCTATGCCGTCCGCCCTCAAGGTCAAGGGGGAGGCAAGAAGGGGAAGGGTACCAAGCAGGGCACCAAGAAAGGTGACAAGAAGGGGGAGTGCTACGTGTGTGGCATAGAAGGCCACTACGCACGCAACTGCCCCAACAGGAAGTCGGACCAGCCGGGGAAAGCTGGAAAGAAGGACGACCGCGCAATGATGGCGAAGGAGTCCATTGAGTTGAAAGATCCGGGAGTCTCCGTGATTGACTCCAGATCGGGCCGCCACATGCAATGCAAGCGGGCGGCATTCGTCACCTATGGCGCCTTGGAACGGCGCATGACGGTGGCCAACGGCAAAACACAATTGGCTATCCGAGAAGGCAACGTTCGCATCGAGGTGTATGTGGACGGGGAGGCTGTCACAAGCACAATTCACGACGTGCTCCACATGCTCAAGTTTGGGGCAAATCTGCTGTTAGTGAGTCGCCTTACTGACAAGGGGCTTGAGGTGCTCTTCAAAAAAAAGGAGGCCATCATCCGGAAGGAGGGGGATGACAAGGTGATTGCACGTGGAAAGCGAGAGGACGACTTGTACCTGCTACGTGCAAAGATCCTCGGCAGCCGAGCAGGGTCCGACGTGGCCCACCTCGCGAAGAAGGACGATGGAAACCTGGACCTATGGCACCGGCGGCTATGTCACATCGCTCCCTCAACTATGAGGGACATGGCAAAGAAGGAAGTGGTGCGGGGTCTTGAGGTCAAGAGCCTTGACGCAGCCAAGATTGTCGTGTGCGAGCCGTGCGTGGTCGGCAAGACAACACGGTAGCCGTTCGATGGCAAAGGGACACGTGCATAGGCAAAGTTGGAGGTGGTCCACACTGACGTGTGTCGACCATTTGAGAGCTCCATTGGGGGCGCTCGCTACTTTGTGACCTTCATTGACGACCACAGCCGCAAGCTCTACCTCTACATCATCAAGAGGAAGAGCGATGTCTTGTCGTGTATGCAGGATTTCGTGGCGGCTGTGGAGCGGCAAACGGAGTTGAAGGTGAAGGTGTTCCAGAGCGACAACGGCGGTGAGTACGAGGGCTGCTCAGCATGGATGAAGAGCAAGGGGATCGCATGGCAGAAAATTACGCCACACTCTGCGCAGCAGAACGATTTCACCGAGAGGGCGAACCCCACCATCCTCAACATGGACTGGTCCATGTTGAGCGATGTCAGCCTTGCACAATGGTATTGGGGCGAGGCAGTACAGACAGCGGCGTACATCATAAACCTGACGCCAATGAAGCCGCTAAAAGACACAGAGTCCAAGGTGTGGAAGACACCACAAGAAGTGTGGAGCAGGAGAAAGACAACTGTGACTCATCTCCGCACATTTGGATGTGTTGCACATGCTATTGTGCAGGCAAGGGAGGGGCGGGGCAAGCTGGACCCGCGGACTCGCCAGTGCATCTTTTTCGGGTACAAGAGCGGGAGCAAGGCGTACCGGCTCTTTGACCCACGGAGGCAGCAGATTGGACAGCAGCAACAGCAGCCTCAACAGCAGCATCCCCAGAGAAGTGGACACGCAAGGAGGATGGCAAAGAGGTACAATGCCGTAGAGGGCATCTGGACTGGGCTCGCTCAAGCGTTCTTTTCTCAAGAGGAGCCCGAGATCGTCAAGGAGGCATTGCAACGGAAGGATGGGACTGAGTGGGGGGGCGCCATAAAATCTGAGCTCGCCTCCCATTAAGAGAATGGCACTTGGCAGTTGATTGACAGACCGGAGGGTGCGAAAATCATCAGCTCCAAGTGGATCTTCAAGAAGAAGCTCAACAAGGAGGGGAAGGTGGAGTGGTACAAGGCACGGCTGGTCGTGAAGGGGTACGCCCAGTGGAAGGGTGAACACTACGATGAAACCTTCGCACCGATGGCGAAGTTCGCCTCCATCCACTCCATCCTCTCCGTGGCGACGGCGCGCGACTACGAAGTCCATCAAATGGATGTGAAAACTGCATTTCTCAATGGCAACCTGGACAAGGAGGTCTACATGGAGGTGCTGGTGGGGGTGGAAGCGCCGCCAGGGAAGGTGTGCCGGCATTGCAAGGCGCTCTACGGGCTGAAGCAAGCGCCACTCATGTGGTACCTGAAAATGGACGACTTCATGGCCGAGCTTGGCTTCAAGCGCTCCAAGGCGGATCACAGCGTGTATGTGCGGAAGCAGCCGGGATTGTACCGGATCGTGGTACTTTATGTGGATGATAACATCCTCGTGTCGTCGGACATGGAGGAATTGGTGAACCTGAAGTGGCAGCTGGGCAGTCGGATTAAAATGACCGACATGGACGAGCTCGAGTACTACCTTGGCGTCGCCATCAAGAGGGACCGCAAGGCACGCACGCTTGAGATGGGGCAGGAAAAGTACGTGCAAGAGGTGCTCCGCCGCTACAACATGGAGGAGTGCAACCCCATCGGCACACCCATGACCACCACATGTGAGCTAAGCTCGAGCATGGGCCTGAGCACGGACGAGGAGAAGGAGGAGATGGCAGGTGTGGCATACCAGTCCGCAGTGGAGAGCATCATGTACGCCATGGTGGCGATGCGGCCCGACCTGGCCTTTACAGAGGACCAAGTGAGTCGCTATGTCGCTGACCCCGGGCCGTTGCATTGGCAAGCGGTAAAGCGGATCCTTCGCTATCTCAAGGCGACAAAACAGTCGTGGATTGTGTTTGGTGGGGGAGCACGTGACGACTCCCTCAAGCTGGTCGGCTACTCTGATGCTGACTGGGCTGGTGATGTGGATGAAAGAAAATCAACGTCCGGATACGTGTTTGTCCTTGGTGGTACAGCAGTTTCATGGGCAAGCAGGAAGCAAGACTACGTGGCGCTGTCGAGCACCAAAGCAGAGTACATCGTGCTCGCAGAAGCCGCAAAGGAGGTGGTGTGGCTGCTGCGGATGCTAAAAGAGATTGACGTGCCGCAAAGGAAGCCGACGGTACTCAACGTTGACAACATGAGTGCCATCAGCCTCACCCAGAACCCAGTGCTGCACAGGAAGACCAGGCACATCGAGATCCGTCATCACTACGTGCGGGACTTGGTGGCAAAGGGAGATCAGGCTATTGTGCATTGTGGCACTAAGCGCATGCTTGCCGATGCGATGACCAAGGCACAGCCCAAGGACAGGCACGATGTGAGCTGCATGGAGCTCGGTCTGCGCTGTGAACTTTAAAATGCTACAGGTTCCAAGGACAGGGCATCAAGGTTGCGGTGCAAGGGGGAGATTGTTGACATGGTGTGCCCCTTGCCATGAGTGCCGTTGATCGTACTCCCTGGTTAGACCACTGAGGAGTGGTCAAACACATGATCTGACTTTAGATTTGGATTTCTTGGATTTTTCCATGCAGGATCGAGCTTTGTATCGCTCGATTTGAGTGAGTATTCAGAAAGTTTACGTAGCGCAAAAATCGGGTGTTGGACGGGTGGAATCTGGTACCCGCCATGGGTGGCG
The DNA here is from genome assembly GCA_023375785.1 of Penium margaritaceum. Classification (NCBI taxonomy): domain Eukaryota; kingdom Viridiplantae; phylum Streptophyta; class Zygnematophyceae; order Desmidiales; family Peniaceae; genus Penium; species Penium margaritaceum. Next base: position 108,685 of record SZWC01008775.1, read on the forward strand.
AGATAATCCACTGCCAGTGATCCGAGTTCGTCTCCAACGAGCTCCAAATGCACCTGGGCCATGAATGAAGTGACTAGAGGGACTTCCTTGACCAGGGTGACCTTCTCCTTGACTTCTGGGCGAGGAAAGGCGCTTCGATGGGTCATCGTCGAAGCGACTCCCGTTGCCTAGCGTGCAAGGCAAGGTGGGCGGCTCCACCAAGGGTTACTTCGACGGCCGTGGCAGGGGCTCTACTGCTCCGATTTGGGCGTGCTTGGATGCGTTGGAAAGCTTAGATCACAGGCTGAAATGATCTGATGTAATCTTACTATTCTAACTAAAAAAAAACGTGTTTCAATTCAGTTCTACTGAATGCGACGTGTTCTGCCCAATCACATCCGTGATCCTTGTCCTCCACACTCCTCACCAAAGGTGTCCATTGGCTACCCCAAACACTGGTAGCGTGCATCAGAGAGAGCTAGGCATCCTTGAGGGTGCCTCCACACCTACTAGAGCCAACAACGTCCGCTCCGGACGCTATGGTGGACGTACGTGCTATGTACAACACTCATCCGTTCGTCGGTGGAGACAATAACGCATACATCCGTGGCAAGCACGTCCCCTTTACCCTGGATCATTGGCATTACGTGAATGTGGGAATCGCCCTGCTTCTGCCATATGAGTGTGCCGTCCTACGCGCGCACGCCGTCGGTCTTCCATCGCCCCACCCATCAGCGTTCCAGGTGGTGCACCAGCAGTCCGCCTCCATGGCGTACGTCCCCCCTCCGAACCATGGCCCTCGCCCAACCTTCAACCTGGCCCTTTCCTCACCTACTCCCGCGGGCATGCCCATGGCCATGCCCGAGGTGCTGCCTACGTTGGCTCCCGCAGCGCCGTCGGCCTACAACCCCGGCATGGCGGAGGTCTCATCCACAAAACGCAACACCCAAGTCGTTCTCCCGCAGCCTCTACCTCGAAACCCGGTGCCCTCGTCCTACAGCAACGGTGGCGTGTCGCGTTCTACCACTACTACCTTGCTCGGAGGTGCCCTGGACAAGGGCTTCTGGAGCGCCGACCGTGACGTGGCGCTCGTCAAGGCGGCCCTTGACGCCGTGGCTGATGTACGCGGAAGCGCCAGGTGGCGTGGCCGCCTACACGGGGCCATCGCGGATGCTCTTTCCAGGAGCGCCGAGTATCTCGTGCCTTTGAAGGCATCTCAGGTTGGGAGTCGTCTTACCGCCATTGAAAAATTGTGGAAGTTGGCTTATGGGCTAGTGGGTCAAAGTGGGAGTGGGTTATGCTGCAAGTCATGGGTAATTGCTTTTTCTAGGGAGAAGTGGGTGGACATCGAGAAGATGAGCAACGAGCAAGCAAAGCTAGAAGGCAAGCCATTACCTTGGTATGACGTTGCAACAAGGCTCTTTGCGGCGGACAAAGCAATTGGAGACAATGTTGTCTCAAGTGCCAATGTTCTTGTCATAGAGAGGGATGATGAGGGTGTTAATTAAGACATTGTGACTCGCCGCTTGAAGCATAAGGGGAAGATGGAGCGGCAAATTGATGTGGTGGATGGGATAATGCATGCGGCTGCTAAGATGGAGTGCATCATCAAGGATGAGGCACCCAAGTCGGCTGATGGAACCGTGGTTGAGCTTCTCTCGGCCAACAAAACCCTCGACACTGACGATGCCATCATCATGCTCAAACATTTCAAGAAGGAACCCGCGGTGTGTGAGGACTACGTGTACTCCATCGGTCCTTTGCGCATGCATGTGATGAATGATGTGCTTGGTCGTGTGCCCCATGTGAGCAAGGAACCGCTTGTGAGCAAGGAAGTTAGTGTGGGTGCAAGTGCATCTTATGATGTAGACAATGATGCTGCAATTCAAGTGGGGTCGGATCCAACAAGCAATGAAGACATGTAATATGTCATGGGGAACGAGGGAGGGTTACATGCCCACACAGAACACTTGGACGAGTTTTGAGAATGCAATGTTCAATGTCATTCATCCTTGAGAAATATATTCGGTCCATATGTCTTGAGAAATTTGCAAGCGCGCTGCACACATGAATGCATCCCCACCCCGCCCCCCCACCCACCGGGATACGGAATGGCCTTTGTCCCACATTGGCCACATCCTCATTCAATGTAGCACTCAAATTTGCCGACATGTCTTCCCTACTATGAATCATGTTGTGCATGATGAAACATGATAGAAGGAGATGACTTTGGAAAGTGACGTTGTATGCCAGATTGCCACAAAAAATGTGGAACAGCCTCTTAAAACACCGAAGGCTCTCTCGATCATGGAACGAGCTCTTGCATGGCATAGATTGAACAATTCTTTGGCGTCTTGTGGTCTCGCCGCCCCCTCCCCTAACTCTTGGAGATGATAACGCCTACCACGGAAGGGAGTCATAAGGCCGAAGCCTTCAGGAAATGACACATCGGCTAGAAGGTAAGTTAAGGGAGGGAGCCGGAAACCACGTGCCAAAATGTCGTAAAACATTCTAGCATCATGTGCCGACCCCTCCCACCACGTTGTGACGAATGTGAACTTGAGATCCAGGCCACAAGAAGCAAGGAAGTTTTTAGTGACTTGTTGATGTCGGTTGACGTAGGCTCCACGCCTCTCACGGCCAACAATGACCGGAACGTGGGTGCCGTCAATGGCTCCCACGCATTGATGGAAGTAAGGCAAGTAGTCCCCACGCCCGACACATGCTTGAGGAGTTGGGTCGCCCGGCCGAGGTTGACGTAGCATTCCTCGGGCAAGTGTCAACAACGCCGCTACCACCTCCCTTAAGACGCGGCAAATCGTAGCCATGCCACGTTGAAAGCGCTCCGTGAGGTCACGAACGGACATGGCATGTGTAACGCATTGTAGCCACATGAAAATTTTCTCCTCCACCGTCAACCTCGTCTCACGAATTGTTGTCTGTGACCAAAGCTCGGTTACATTGGCATTCCATGAATCCATTGTCGTGTGCGTCATGTTGAAGAAGCGATCCGGGTGACCGCGCATGAGGTCATGGAGCCAAGCGACACTGCCAAAGGTTGATGTGAGCATGGGTTGCCTTAGGAGCCTGTTGCGTAGCCGCTCACACATGTCACGGACGATGTCAAATAGGACTTAGAGGAGGATTGCGCGTAGGAATACAACTCTTGTGACAACTGCTCTTCGGGTTAGAGCCCTCCGGCGTGGACGATCCATGGCGTGCGCTCACGATCATTTCGAACGACGCTCCAGAGCTAAGTATGGGACAGACCCGCGAGTAGAAACCTCGCCGCCCGTTTGCATCCAGAGAGGCAAACGGTTACGGGCCAAACGGTCACGGGCTCGAGCTCGCCAACGACAAGCTAGATCCTTCAAAGTTTCCACGTCATCGATCGGAGCGCAAGCAAGGCATCGGCGGATATCGTAAATTGTGGGGAAATGGGCATCCTTCAAATGAATGTCCAATCATCGATCAGCTCGACAGCATGAATCGAGCTCATTCATGATTGGCTCTAACTATGCCCTCTTCGCGTGAAAAACCCATCGATAGACTTAAACGATTCCGGTTTGGGGCCTAGAAATATTAACTATGGTCCTCAGATTCTAAAACTTTGCTCGAATAGCAATGAGCTCGTTCATCCACGGTTTCACACGGATTCCAAATTTAGGACGTACAAGAACAAACCCGAAGTCCTCATCGTTGTTCGAGTGATGTCTCAATGTGTCCAAACTCGCACGGCTAATTTCTAGATCGCCCCCATTTTTGGCCGACCATGTCTGAGACGCCCCCATTCAGAGAACAAATGGCTAAGTCGCCCCTATTCAAAAAACATCTTGCTAGGTCGCCCCCATTTTCTATAAGTTTCCCAAGTTGCCCCCATTCTGAGAATTATGGCTACTTTGCCCCTATTGATTTCACGAATCTAGAGGCTTTGCGACTACTGATGACGACGTCTGCGAAGGCTTGAGAGGATGTCATCGTTCGTACGTGCAGCATCACCAAACAAACAAGACCCCCCCTCCCCGCCCCCACCCAACGAACAAGGCATAATCGTTCGTACGTGCCCCACCCACCCACCCACCCACCCACCCAGCGCTCCCCGTCTTCCCGACACAACCAGACCCCGAGAAGACGTGCAGGACGCCAAACCGCTACGAGAAGAAAGAATGAAACGTCTCTTTCTCGCGAAGTATGACTATTATAGCAATACGATATACAAAAGTGCTTCACTACCTGTGTAAATACATATACATACGCATATACATATACATATAGACATGCATATATGTGACACCTAGCATATGCATATAAATGTACATGTACATATGCATATGGATCTAAGTATACATATACATATACATATACATATACATATACATATACATATACATATACATATACATATACATATACATATACATATACATATACATATACATATACATATACACATACACATACACATACATATACATATACATATACATATACATTTACATTTACATATACATATACATATACATATACATATACATATACATA
>SZWC01008776.1:17700-30730 GCA_023375785.1 Penium margaritaceum
GGCTTGCTGTGCCACCTCAAAAAGTCCTTCAAGCATGTCAGCCGGCAGTATGTGAGGTCCAGGTTCAATTCCTCCTCCTACTCCTGGAGATGTCGGAGGGGTAGGAGCAACACTGCCAGCTCCAACGGCAGGCTGGACAGCCTCTTTTCCGGCAGACACTACCTCCTTCACCTTGGCAGAGATGTGGTGCTCCACATCAGCAGCTATGTCAGCGATCGTGTGCTTCACACCTGCTGCCACGTCAGCCACCCGCTGCTCCACATCAGCAACACGGTGCTCCACACCAGCGGCCACATCAGCAGCACTGTCACAGGCGCCGTGCACCAGGCCCTCGATGGCCTCCTCCGCCCGCTCAACCCTTTCCCTCACCACACCCCCAACCTCTTCGAGCCTCTCCTCCGCCTCCCGCCCTGCCGCCCTCATCTTCTCCACCATCCCAAAGACCATCTCACTCATTCCCCTCACAGCGCCGCTCGCCCCCTGCCTCATGCTCTCCACCTCCTTCCTGGCAACTTCCTCTGCCAGTTTCACTGCACCACGCACACGATCCCTCACAGCCGTCCGTGCAGAAGCCAGCCTGTCCTCCACCTCTCGCCCTGCTTCCCTCACCCTGCGCACAGACTTCAGCACCACTTCTTCCCTCACCACATCAACACAGCTGCGGCACACCTCCGCAGCCTTGCACGCCCCTCCGACACACGCATCCCTCACACCCGCTAGCCCTTCCCTCGTGCACTGCACCGCCCGTCTTGCTGCTGCTGCAGCTGCTGCAGCCGCCTCTTTCTCCAGGTCAACAATCTTCTTTCCCACTCCATACACGCTCAGAGCAGCCTGGTGCTCGATCTCCACGACCCTTTGAGAAGCTTCTTGGATGCTTCCAGCCACCCTCTTTGCAGCTGCCATCATTGCCGCCTCCATCTGACCCTCTGCTCGCTTCGCCATGCCAGCCACAGCACTGCCCCCTTCCTTCGTCTTTGCCACTGCAGACATCACCTGCTTGGTCAGCATGTCTCGAGCGCCCACCACACCATTCCTCACGATCCTGGCACCTTCCCTTACGCCGTGGTCAACTGCCAGCTCAGCAGCGATGATCGCTCGAGCAAGAGACAGAAAGGCTGAGAACACAGCCCTGCCAGATGCAGCTGCCACGTTGCGCACTCCAGCCAACGCCTTGCTGGCAGCACCAGCTGTTGCCTTCCCGGCTTGCACAACCGCCAGCTGTGCAGCTGCAGCCTGCCGTTTGCAAGCATCTGCCGTCCACGTCAGCGCCAGCTGTCCTCCCCTCACAGTGGCCTTCCCACCTCTCGCCACCGCCAAAGCCGATCCGACAACTACCTTCTTGGCTGAATCAGCCGCACCCTGCACGGCTAGCTTCCCCTTCTGAAGCACTCCCTTTCCCTTTTCAACTACCCCCTTTCCCCTCTCAACCAAACCCCTCTCGGCCTCCAAGATCGTCTCAGCCCCTGCAGTCACCACTCTCTTCCCTTCCTCAACTCCTTCCCTCGCCTCCCTCCAGAGCCTCAGCACTGTCTCCTTGGCCACCTCCCCAAGGTCAATCTCCCCTCGGTGCTGACGTGGCATCCTCCACAGCGGCAGACGCGGCAGGCTGGTCCACACACCCCTTGCCAGCTGGCGGGTAAAACCCGACCCCCGCTTCAACAACCCTGCCAGGCCTCCATTTCTTCCTCTTGAAACTTCCTCTTCCAACTTTTCCTCTGCCTCCGGCCCCACCCCTTCACCACTGCCAATCATCACCTCCCTTCCTTGACCCGCACCCTCCAAATTTCCTCCCTCAGTGGAGAACACTGCTGCAGCAAGTTTCCTGAACTCTTCCCTCAGCATCTGCACTGCTGCTGCCCTCTCTTCTGTCCCTCCTCCTCCTGCCGCCTTCCCATCCACAGGCTGCGTCCCTTCAAACACCATCACCGTCTCGCGCCTCACAGACCTCCCCCTTCCCTCTCCTTCTCCACTTCCTCCACCTCCTCCTCCTCCCCTTTCCTCCTCGTGCACGGCGATCAGAAGTGCCTCCAGCCTGGCATCGGAGAAGAGGCGCTTCGCACGCTCAGCTGCCAGCTCAGCAAGGGTCATGCTGCTCTCCAGCACGTGCTGCTGCTGCTGCGACGCAGCAAAGGCCTCCTTCAACGCACTCTCCACAGCTCGCCGGGCATCTTCCCTCAGCCTCCTCGCCCCCTTCTCCTCGTCCTCCTCCCGCTCAAGCGCACGAGCAGCGGGAAAACGAGGAGGCTCGAGACCACCCGGCAACTGCTCCATGGACGGGCCACGTGTCGACACCCAGCGCTGACGTGGCAGCCATACGGTGACGGGCTTGGGCGACGTGAGGATGGCGACGAAAAGGGATGCCGCCACAAACGCCGCCGTCGCTACGGCCGGAACCACCATGGCCGCGCAATCGCNTCCTCCACCTCCTCCTCCTCCCCTTTCCTCCTCGTGCACGGCGATCAGAAGTGCCTCCAGCCTGGAATCGGAGAAGAGGCGCTTCGCACGCTCAGCTGCCAGCTCAGCAAGGGTCATGCTGCTCTCCAGCACGAGCTGCTGCTGCGACGCTGCAAAGGCCTCCTTCAGCGCACTCTCCACAGCTCGCCGGGCATCTTCCCTCAGCCTCCTCGCCCCCTTCTCCTCGTCCTCCTCCCGCTCAAGCGCACGAGCAGCGGGAAAACGAGGAGGCTCGAGACCACCCGGCAACTGCTCCATGGACGGGCCACGTGTCGACACCCAGCGCTGACGTGGCAGCCATACGGTGACGGGCTTGGGCGACGTGAGGATGGCGACGAAAAGGGATGCCGCCACAAACGCCGCCGTCGCTACGGCCGGAACCACCATGGCCGCGCAATCGCTCGCTCCCCACTCAATCCAACTCGAGTGAGCGGTCTTCGAGTGAGTGGGCTTCGTCTTCAACAAAAGGAATCACAACAAGATCATCACACGCCACCGGTGTGTGAACGGATGGGGACAAGGCGAGGTGCAAGTTTCTTCCAAGATCACCCCACCGGGTGGGGCCCACCCACTCGCCTCCTCCTCCCCGTACGGCAGAACTCCAAATTCCTGGCTCCCACAAAACGCCAGCCAGACAAAACCACGTGCGCTGCCCCAAACTTGGATCTTGCCGAGAACTTGGATAGGGGCTTGCTCGCCCGCAGAGGGGGCACAGGCGAAAACCTCAGTTGCAGCAGCCGGCTGCAAGCAAGCTCAGGCCGAGTTCGTTCGACGCCCCAAGAAACCCCGGCGGACGGAAGGGACGGAACAGATCTCAGGCGGCCGAACACCCACCACAACCACTCCCTGCCGATGCTGATTTGCGCCACGCACTGCCCACGCTGCTCCTGCTGCCAGCCTTTTCGCGCAGATGCGGCTTCTCCTGCTGCTGGTGTAGACAGCGGCCAACCACCGACAGGCTGTCGGTGCTTACCTCGTCTTCCCGCCCCAGCCTCCCTCATCCGCCCTATCCACGAAGCGCTACAAGAAGGAAAAAGCAATCGAAAAGAAACAAAAACAGCGCGTTCTTTCCTCTGGCTGTGGCTCGACTCGCGCACGGCAACCTCTCATTCTTGGGAGAACCGTAGAAGCACTGCTTCCCTTAGAAGCGAGTCATCGCAGCAGCGTGCTGCGACCATCAACGCCACAGTAAGCCATTGATCGAAGGTGTCTGGTTTGCTTTTCTCACCACCGTGGCGAAGGCGAAAGCATCGGACAGCTGGCTACCTGCACTCCATGGCGCCTAGCAGCGATACTACGATGCGAGCCGCCATGGTCGAGCCGCCATGGCACTTAGTTAAGAAGTAGGGCGGAGTGACTATATACCCCAAGTTTCGGACAATAAGCCCCATCCGCCCCCCCGTCAGAACGATAAGCCCCATTCGCCCCTCCGCTAGACCGATAAGCCCCATCCGCCCCTCCGTCGGAGCGATAAGCCTGATCCGCCCCTCCGCCAGAACGATAAGCCTCATTTGCCCCTCCGCTAGAACAATAAGCCTGACTCGCCCCTTCAGCATGGACGCAAAAATCCTGGCGTAGAAAATAAACGATATACCCCTGTCGTTTGTTGAAAGATAGCATGTCAACGCCGTATGGATGCGGCGTTGACATACTGACGTCACAATTTCCAACCCAATTATCACAAACTCCTTAAAAGATGGGTTTGTGATTTTTTTGTAAGTGGTTTGCGGGGAGTTTGCATGGGGGATCCGAGACTCCCCAGTGTTCAAAGGGAACCTGCTGGGCCCCGCTACTGCGGGACCCAGCAGGTGCCCGCGCAAGAATAAACCCTCAAACCCTGCATCTAAAAATGGGGTGGGTTTGTCTATTATTTATAACTCAAACGAGGGTATAAAGTTGAACCACGTGTTAAAACAAAAACAAAAAGGGATTTTCGACTCCCGTCGGGGATTCCATGGACGCCCGTCGGCCGGAATCCCCGTCGAAGTCTGCCCCCCCCCCCTCCCCAACGCTTCTCGGCAGCCCACCGGCCGCCCGTTCCACCGCGGCCCTCAATCGCGAGGGCTTCGATGGACGGACGGGTGGGTGGGCTGGTGGGCAGCGAAAGGCGGGGGGGAGGGGGGAGGGGGGGGGGGACGAAGTGCCGACCGACGGATGTCGGCCGGCTATCCCCCACACCCCCCCCCCCAACCCGTCGATGCTATCGCGGCCCTCCATCGCGACGGTCGCGATGGAGGGCCGCCTTCTAGCACTGCATGCCCAATTTCACCATGCTTAAGCAGCGACATGCGTCGCTGTTTGAGCATGGGGAAAACGGGGGGGCGGATTAGGCTTTTTTTCGCCGGACAGGGGCGGCTTAGGCTTATTGTTTTGGCGGAGGGGTGAATGAGGCTTATCGCTCCGACGGAGGGGCGGATCAGGCTTATCGCTCTGACGAAGGGGCGAATGGGGCTTATCGTTCCGACGGAGGGGCGGATGGGGCTTATTGTTCCGACGGAGGGGTATATGAGGGTCAAGGGTGACAAAACAGGGGGTAATCGGCATTTTCACCGTAAGAAGTATGAATGAGATGAACCTTTAAGAATTCAAGTTTCATATAAAGCAAAGTAAAAGGGGGGCTTCATACTGCACACTTCACAAGCAAGGCCTAGCCTTAAGTACATGATTGGTGGGACCAGTTGGGTTCTGCTTCCACAAAAACACGGGAGTTAACACACCTTTTGTCACGAACACCCTCATCTCTCAACAACGTGATTTAGTTGATGGATGGAAGCCAATTTGGGTTAAATGGTTCATGAGCCCTCGGGCTTATATGTGAATGCAAGATGAATCGGCACGTGAGGTCACATATAAGGAATAAAATTTACTCAATTCAATCTGAATCCATTATAATATAAAATTAATACTTACTTTTAGACCAAAACCTTGCATACATTACAATAGCTCATTTTTAAAGTGCTCAAAGAGATTTCACTATGCACGCCCCTCTTTTGTACTGTTTAAATTTTTGTAATTTTTTTCTCTTCCATCCACTTAATACGATGAGACAAGCATTTGCACCATAAAAACACCATTCATGTACTTGGAACGATTCCTTCACTTTCACGCACATCATTCATGCTTGTATGAAAGTGAAGGAATCGTTCCAAGTACATGAAAGGTGTTTTTATGGTGCAAATGCTTGTATGATGTGCATGAATGATTTGCATGAAAGTGAAGGAATCGTTCCAAGTAATCGTTCCATACATCATCAAACGCTCATTCATGCTTTTCTTGGGAGGAAGACTATGGGCTTCACCATATCCAATGAGCACAAATGCCAACCCAAAAAGAAAAAAAGGAGAGAAAAACTTATGTAATCGTAGTTGCTCTCACTAACATCTTGACATTACTTGACATTTTTCTTTTGGTGCATTTGAATCCATGCTTTCTCCTAGCGATTAGGTTGCCCCCATCACCTCACTCAGTTAAGATTAAGAGAATGAGCAAGTAGCCTTGTTTCTGTCAGAGTGCTAAAGAGAAGTTGGTATCTGTGAAGACCTCAGATTTTCAAACGCAATTCATTCTTTGGCTGTCGAAACCTCTTACATGGTGGCAGTGGTGGAGTATTTTGCAGACCTAACCTGCTTGATTTCTTCTTTAACGCTTTAGGGTTGTCAAGATGGGAGTCGATGATTTACTCACTAAACATTATTCGAGAATATCACCCTGGTTGAAATTACGTATAAAAAAGGCCCTATATCTTCAAAAAATCAGAGATATTCTGCTTTGTTCAAGTACATTTCTGGTTGAAAGCTCACTATCATCGTGACGTACGAGATAGAGCACTAACCTATAGAGGGTGAATCAAATTGGTAGTTTCAAAGGATTGTCACAATGGGTGGCTATCAGCGACCATCACATACTTGATGATTGGCCTTTTGGAACATGTTTGCGCCATTCTTTCTAGTCCTTGTCGTCTTAAAGCATCGTTTTAGACTAGTCAGTAGGTCAGGTAGTTTCGAGTAAGTTTGCCCTTGACAAAAACGTGGGACCCGGTTACGACCAGGGGTTAAAAATAAAANTTGTAATTTTTTTTCTGTTTTGGCTTCGAATTAATGTGGGAAAAATCCCCATCACGGGGCAATTCTACTCAAGGCGTTGCCCTGGGTCGCAAGCGAGGGCGACACCCCCAACAAGCGCGGAAGTCGCGTGGACGTAGATAACGTCCACGCGGGGGACGACCGTTGATGCGCTCCTTCCTGTTCGAGAGAGAAAATTTGGTCGCGGGTGTCCTCGTCACGAATTTCTCGCATATGAGGAATTAAACGGCTAGCACACTTCGAATTTTATTCGGCTTAAACACAAGGAGGGCACTTCCAAGAACGGTTCAAAACCCGGTCCCGATACTTTGAATAATCTCGGAAAAAAAACACCTTGGCAAAAACACATCGGAATAATTGCGGTAATACGGTATTCATATTAGCATCTCTTAAGAGGCTAAATAATTGCCCGCAATCCGGACCACATAATGGAAGGTTTGCCATGAGACTTTACCTCGTCTGTGGAAGCAAAATCTGGTTGTAAGTGGATTGCCAAACTATCACCCGCATTCGTTCAAACTTTTTTTTTGTTTGCCCATGCGTGCTCTAAAACATTGTGTATGGTTTGGGCGAACTTTTGCTAAATTACCTCAAGCTATGCTGGATTTATTCCAGGTTTTGTGGATGTAAAAGCTTAAAAAAACCGAAAATTGAACAAATGCGCTTGACGATACAACTTTATGTGTAACAATGCACCAACATATTGAAGGAGAACCTCATAAGGAATTTCTTTTCGTTTTGTTTTCATGAATTTGGGTTTTGTATCATGATTTATTTATTTTAATGATATCAATTTGCTTATTTATCGTGAACATTCTAGTTTCACACATTTTCGATGAACTTCACAAAAAAAATACCTTTGACAAATTTGGATGAGTTTGATGAATGTTTCATTGCTTTAGTAAAAATAACATGAATTAATTATAGGCAGAATGTTATCTGTTTACCTTCTTTTATGGCGCTGCTGGAATTTCGTTTTTTTCAATTGCATTTTGACCCAGTTTGAAGCCGGGTTCACGAGTCACAAGAGCTGGTCATGACGACCAGTTGCGTGAAACAGGACAGGGCGAGGCCAAGGTTGGACCCAACNGGCTTAAACACAAGGAGGGCACTTCCCAGAACGGTTCAAAACCCGGTCCCGATACTTTGAATAATCTCGGAAAAAAAACACCTTGGCAAAAACACATCGGAATAATTGCGGTAATACGGTATTCATATTAGCATCTCTTAAGAGGCTAAATAATTGCCCGCAATCCGGACCACATAATGGAAGGTTTGCCATGAGACTTTACCTCGTCCGTGGAAGCAAAATCTGGTTGTAAGTGGATTGCCAAACTATCACCCGCATTCGTTCAAACTTTTTTTTTGTTTGCCCATGCATGCTCTAAAACATTGTGTATGGTTTGGGCGAACTTTTGCTAAATTACCTCAAGCTATGCTGGATTTATTCCAGGTTTTGTGGATGTAAAGGCTAAAAAAAACCGAAAATTGAACAAATGCGCTTGACGATACAACTTTATGTGTAACAATGCACCAACATATTGAAGGAGAACCTCATAAGGAATTTCTTTTCGTTTTGTTTTCATGAATTTGGGTTTTGTATCATGATTTATTTATTTTAATGATATCAATTTGCTTATTTATCGTGAACATTCTAGTTTCACACATTTTCGATGAACTTCACAAAAAAAAATACCTTTGACAAATTTGGATGAGTTTGATGAATGTTTCATTGCTTTAGTAAAAATAACATGAATTAATTATAGGCAGAATGTAATCTGTTTACCTTCTTTTATGGCGCTGCTGGAATTTCGTTTTTTTCAATTGCATTTTGACCCAGTTTGAAGCCGGGTTCACAAGTCACAAGAGCTGGTCATGACGACCAGTTGCGTGAAACAGGACAGGGCGAGGCCAAGGTTGGACCCAACACAACCCACCGTACAGTCCTTACCCTGTTGCTCTGGCGTCGGACTGGTGATTCCTTACTATTCGGGGTCTGTCCGGACATCTTGGTCAATGTCCGTGATTTTTTGGTACTGGGTCGACCCTTGTAGGGTGTCCGCGGACGTGGGGGGGCATAAAGTCCTACAAATTCTTGCACCCTGATTGGTGGATACGTCAGAAACATGACCGATCCACCAATCACGATTTCTTGCGGCACAAACACACAAAAGTAAGAAAACAAAGGGTTACTATGTAACCCAAAAAAACAAAACAAAAACGTGGGACCCGGTGCAGGACTTTGGGTCCCCTTTATTCCCAAGGCATCGGCATCTCGGGACTTCCGTGTGCGTCAGCAGGAGGCCGTTATGGACGTCATCACAGATCCCAACGAGCGTCATGTGCTGCCATGTCCTCCGCCTCAGCTTCCATAAGCTTCCATGAGCTTCCATGAGTCAAAAGTCATGGGCCAACTTAGGGCAACATTGCAGTCGCTGCAAACGCCCTCATGCGCCACGCGGGACATCGGCACACAGCGCTGTCCGGATGGCGGACGGGCCATGGGAGCTTCCATGTCGCACTTCTCCCCTGCCGTTGTGGCTTGTACTCTTCTTGTCTGCTGCTTGCCGTTCAGCGTTGCATCACAAGAAGCCGACTCCATGCAAGCCGTGCACGCCGTGCATGCTCCTTGTGCGGCACGGATTGCAGCCAAAGGTGTGGACGTGCAAGCCGCGTGACTGACGTATGCAACGACTCGCGCATGTCGGTTTAAGCGTGCGAAAGCGTCCATCATCACCAGCGCGATGACGAGGTTGTAGGGCTGCATTTCCACCCCCTCAAAGGTGTCAGAGTGCAAACGCTCTTCCAAGATTGGTGTCGTTACGTCCACCGGCGGGGCTTTCGCCTCTGTCCGCTCTCGGCACTCCAAGCGACACGAGCAGCGCATCGGATTGCCATTCGCCCGGTTCGTTACGCTTAACGACTCTTGGAAGCCGGGTCGCCCTGCTGCCCATTTGACCTCATACGTCCGTCCCCTAGGCTGGTAGGCCTGGTGACGCCTGTCAACTGCTTACTCAGTGCTCTTTTTTCTCGACGCCTCGCTCGCACGCGCGTGGAGGCAATGCTCTCTTGCGCACGATACAGCCGCGTGAAGGGTGAGGTGCGACCTGACTCACCACGACGCCTTTGAGCGTCGGTGAGACTCCACAGTCCATCCGACCTCTCTGGAGAGTTCGGAGAGGAAAGCTGCAACCTGAGAAGAATCCACGCAGCTTCCAGCAGGGAGGCCAGGTGGTGGCGCTGATTCAGAGGCCAGGTGGTGGCGCTGATTCAGAGGGCCAGGTGGTGGCACTGATTCAGAGGGTCAGGTGGTGGCGCTGATTCAGAGGTCTTGGCGCAAGGAGAGGGAAGCGAGGTAGACTCAGTCATGTCAACCATGACGGCTGATGAAGGATGCGGAGGAGTAGTGGGAAGAGGAGCCATGCAGGAGGTCAACGGTGTCAGTGATGGCCAGGGCTGTCCTCATGCCATGGGCTCTCCCAAGCCGACGGAACAACTGGCAGAGGCTCCGCAGGCTGTCCACTCCGCAGAGGCGGGAGGCTGGGAGGGTGATGGCAGTGATGGCCTAGAAACAGTAGCTAGCGCAGCAGGCGGCAGGGGCGAGGCTGCGGCTGGCGGAGGCGGCAACAGAAGTGGAGCCAGCACTGCAGCTGGTCCTGATCCTGCCGAGTCCGGATCGTGGATGAAGACATCCACGATCCTGAGGATCCACAGAGGTGCAAAGGATGGTTTGGAATCCGGACCATCCCTTGGCCTCGTCCGTGCGTCGGGCGATGGCGACATGTCCAAGGCCGGCTGCTGCCGCGGAGACCACGGAAGCGGAATGAACTGTGACTGCAGCAGGAATGAGCCTGCTGCTGCTGCTGCTGGTGCAGCAGCTGGTGCAGCAGCTGGTGCAGCAGCTGGTGCAGCAGCTGGTGCTGCAGGCTCAACATCACGCGGAGCAGAATGTGCCATGCACGCTTCGCGTTGCGATGTGGTTGGGGATGGAAAGGCGCCCGTCCTGCAAAGCTGCTTGCTTCGGCATGGAGGTGTAGAAAATGAAGCAACGGTTTTACAAGCAGCAGTGCCAGCGCTAGCATCAGCACCTGCAGCACCACCTCCGACCCCACCAGCAGAACCAGCAGCACCAGCACCAGCAACAGCATCAGAACTAGCAACAGCAGCACCAGCACCAGCAGCAGCACCAGCACCAGCACCAGCACTAGCACCAGCACTAGCACCAGCAACAGCATCAGACCCAGCAGCACCTCTACCGACACTGCTGACAACAGCTGGACACAATGCCCTTACTGGTGCCAGTGCCGGTGCCATTACTGGTGCCAGTGGTGGTGCCATTACTGGTGCCAGTGCTGGAGCCGTTGTTGGTGCAGCCAGCAACGGCTCCAGCACGTCAGCATTGCCAGCCAGCCTGCCGTCTGCCGTCCCACCACCCCCGAGAGTGCCCAAGCTGGCCATTTCATTGAGAGAGTTCTCGTGCGAGCGCTTGCTCGGCTTGGGGTCCTACTCCAAGGTACGTGGGCACAGACCGTTGCACCTGAAGCCAGCCCATGTTGATGTACACCACCACTGACGTGATCGCTCGTAGGATGTCAATGTTTTCTTCTTTTTTTTCCTTTTTTTGTCAAGACAAGAATGAGATTTCAATGTTTCAACAAGGGCATTCTTTTCAAGACGTGCTCAGCCTTGAACTCCCTGCCTTGCATCCACCACCCTTCTGGCCCATGGTCCTTGCATGCGCCCAAAACTTAAGATGCTACAAGTGCTACATCATCATCACCATGAAATCCTACAAGTGCTCCATCATCGTAGGCCATCAGGAGCTGTCATGGCGTGCGCTTGCGTCCGTCGCTACCGGAAAGGGCGGAGAAAAACGGGTCAAGGGGCGCGACCCGTGTCGAGGCTTTGTCTGATCCTAGACTCGACGACCATGCCCCCACAAGCCATCATTGCCTCCATCCACCGCCATGTGCCGTCAGCGCCGCCGCCCTCCTCCGATGTGAGGCTCAGAAACTCCCACCGCCGGGTCTTCGTTTCCTCGTCGAACGTGTAGTCAAGCACGAGGACGGGCACCCCACTCGTCAGACCACTCTGCATTGCCGTGGGAGGCGGTGCTGGAGACGCTGGCAGCTCAGCCAGCAGCATAGACGTGGGCAACACAAATGCAGATGCAGATGCAGATGCAGATGCAGATGCAGATGCAGATGCAGGTGCAGGGGCAGGTACAGGCATGTGTGGCACTTGCTCTCCCAAGGAAGAGCTGAGCAGCAGGGATGGTAGCGTCGGCGTCAGTGTAGGTGTCGGTGTTTTCTTTCGATTGTGCATGGCGGTGGCATAGTGGTGGCATGGTGGTGGCATGGTGGTGGCATGGTGGTGGCATGGTGGTGGCATGGTGGTGGCATGGTGGTGGCATAGTGGTGGCATGGTGGTGGCATAGTGGTGGCATGGTGGTGGCATGGTGGTGGCAATGGTGGTGGCATGGTGGCATGGTGGCTGTTGATGTGCAGCATCGTGCCACACTCGGTAAACGGCCCTGGTGTGGCTCCTCCCTGGTCTTCGTAGTTCTCTTGGCTTGGCATGACTGGTGCTTCGCCTCTGTGGAGGGCGCCATCTCTGTGTCTTGAGAGATGTGAGTCATGGAAGACTTAGATCTTTCGCAGACGTCGACGAGTCTAGGTCATCACATGGCAGCTGCATGCCGTTTTGCTGAACCTCATGTGCTCGAGCCATTTCCTGGCGGCTGTGTTCCGTGGTTCTCTCGCAGTCACAGACGGAGGTTGAACTCTTCCCAGACAGTGCAAACTGGAGACATTGGCGACTGCCTTGCGCCTGTGCGTGCGCGTCGGGGACCGTGGTTGCATGCAGTCAACATGGGAGGGCGTTGAATGGATGGAGAACTCCAATGCTGGATTGGGGTGAAGACAGTGCAAGCTGTCAAACCTTCGGCGACTGCGTTGCGCATGTGCCAGTCTGTGACTAAGTTGCGCATGTGCCAGTCTGTGACTGCGGTACCCAGTTGTGAACTCCGGCGAATGTGGAATGTGTGGGCGATCTACAAAAATACGAGCCGGGCGACGGTTTCTGCGCCCCTGGCTGTCTTTCCACAGGTTCTGCTGGCGCGGCGCAGGTCGGACGGGCAGGAGTACGCGCTCAAGGTGATGGCCAAGTCCCACATAGTGCGCGAGCGTAAGGTTGTGGCTGTGAGGCGCGAGCGCACCATCCTGGACCAGCTGGAGCACCCGGGTGTCGTGCGCATGTGCTTCACGTTTCAGGACGAGACTTCCCTCTGTACGTGAGAGACACAGGGATTCTCTCTTGAGGAGGAGGATGAGGAGGAGGACGGGAGGATCTCTCTCTCTCTCTCTCTCTCTCTCTCTCTCCTCTCACTTTCTCTCTCTCCGCCCTCCCTCCCTCCCTCTCTCCGTTCCTCCCTTACTCCCTCCCTCCCTCGCCTCCCTCGCCTCCCTCGCCTCCCTCGCCTCCCTCGCCTCCCT
>SZWC01008776.1:40822-64831 GCA_023375785.1 Penium margaritaceum
GAGGGAGGGAGGGAGGGAGGGAGGGAGGGAGGGGGAGGGGGAGGGGGGGGGACAGGTGGCAGGGGGAAGGTGCAGCAGGAAGCAGAATGCATTGGGACCAGAGAAAGGGAAGGTCGTGGGGAAAAAGCTGGAACAATGGTTGCGACAGAATGGGAAAAAAGAACGGCACCCACTGACCTGAAGCGCCAGTGCTTGCCCGCCTCGTCTTCAAACGACAGGGTCATGGCAGGCGTGGGCAGGTTCGGGTCCAGCGGGAAGCAGCGCTCCGCGTGCTGCTTGGGAATTACGAGCCGATTCAGCTTCCCCACATCGCTTGGGGTCACCGACTTCTCAAACAGCCGCTCCCGGCCTGCAGCCGGCGCCAGACCTGCACCTCCCCCTGCCTCGACAAACTGAATAGGCGGCGGCTGCAGCTGCTGCTGCTGATGTTGCTGCAGCTGTGGGGAGTCCGTGTTGGCCCGTTGCGGCACCGACAGGTGTTGCTGCTGCTGGGGCTGTGGTCGATGCTGCTGGTCCGGGGACTGCTCATGGAAGTAGCCAGCAGGAACCATCTGCTGCTGATGACGTGGTTCTTGCTGCTGCTGCTGCTGCTGGTGCGTTGGAGGCAGCGCCAGAGCTGGCGCTGGAGAACCCTCCATGCCATCATCATCGGGAGAAAATGGATGGTTTTGCTGCTGCTGCTGCTGCTGCTGCTGCTGCTGCTGCTGCTGCTGGTGCGTTGGAGGCAGCGCCAGAGCTGGCGCTGGAGAACCCTCCATGCCATCATCATCGGGAGAAAATGGATGGTTTTGCTGCTGCTGCTGCTGCTGCTGCTGCTGCTGCTGCTGCTGCTGCTGTTGCTGCTGCTGCTGCTGCTGATGGTTCTGCTGCTGGTGCTGCCGGTCGGGAGTCCGGCTGTGCCGGGGGTCATGGAACTCTGCACCAGCAGGAGGAGCACCTCCCCCTGGAGTGATGCCCGGGAGATCTGCCTTTACCGTCCCTCCGTGAGCATCAAACCCTGATCCCTGTCGGTTCAGCGGGGCAGTTGTGCCAGCACCAGGACTTGATCCGACATGGCCGGTGCTGCTATCCAATGGTCTGCCTGATGGCTTGTCTCCAAGCCCACTTCCACTTCCCGGCAAGTTTGAGTGGACCGACGACATGGGAGGCTGTGCTTTGCTCCCTTCGTGTCCCTTGCCCTCTTCTCCTTTTCCAACTGCCGAACCTCCTACTCCTCCTCCTCCGCCTGCCCCCCTGCTTGCTGGCAGAGGGGGTGTGGGGCTGCCAGAAGCCCCTGCCTTTGCAGCGAGCTCTGCCGTCATGGCGGCCTTGAACTGCGCAAGACCTTCCTCGTACATGTGCCGGCGGAGCATGTCAACCAGCTGGTGAAAAAGCAGGCACATACAGATGGAAGGAAGCACAGAAAGGCGCGGGAAAAGAATCGGTGAAAAGTCGGGCCTGAGCTCTCTGAGCTCATGTTGAAATTCACAAAAAAAAATCCACAGCGGGGGGGGGGGGGGGGGGGACACCTCCGTTGCACTCGCTTGTGTTGTGAGCGGGGATCACAACACAGCCATCAACAGCAACGTGCACAATCCAGGGCCATACCTGCATGCTTTTGCAAATGGCCTTATCCCAACTCACAAGCACTCATGTCATGGCCCCATGCACATCACATCACCTCACCTTTTCCTTGTCACACGCCCGAATGAAACACGCCTCCAAATCCGTCTCCGGAAGAGGCCGGAAATTGGTCATGGCGTCCTTCCCCCGAAACTTCAAGGCCGCAAGATCGTACGCCCTGGCAGCCTCGATCTCCGTGTCAAACGTCCCAAGCCACACACGGCTGTGCTTCTCATAGATCTGCGCGCCCCACCTGCCGTTGGGCTGCGGCACCACACCCCTATACTGCGACGACAGCAGCTTGCCATGCTCCCCTACCATGCCATGTGCTCCACCGCTGCCAGCGGCGGCAGGGTGCGCATGGTGGTGGTAGTCTCCGAAGTGGTCATGATGATGCTCGCCTTCCCCATAGTGGTGGTCACCATGTGGGACGTCCAAAACATCCGCCATACCCTGACTGGGATGACCAGGATGCCTGGGATAGCCGGGATGGCTGGGATGGCTGGGATGGCCGGGATGGCTGGGATGGCCGGGATGGCTGGGATGGCCGGGATGGCTGGGATGGCTGGGATGGCCAGGAGGCCCAGGTTGACCAGGACTGCCAGAACCAAACGCGTTTCCACCTGTCCCTCCTTCACTACCACGGCGATGCTGTTGGGCAACAGTGTCCTGGCTGCTCGGTTCCTGCCCCTTCTGTGTGACATGCGCTCCCTCAGGAGCCCTGTGATGACCTCTACCTCTCCCTTCAGCCTGGTCACCAGATTCATGGGCACCCTCCGTCGTCCTAGGGGCACCTCCGTCGCGTTCGCTGTTGACTGTATGAACAGCCTTTTGCTGTTGTTGCTGCTGCTGTTGCTGCTGTTTCTGATGCCCCTGCTCCTGCTCGTACTGATGCCGTGGTTGCTGCTCCTGCTGCAGCTGTTGCTGCTGCTGTTCCTGCTGTCGTTTCTGCTGTTGTTGCTGCGGCTCCTGTTGCTGCTTCTGCTGCTGCTGCTGCTGCTGCTGCTGCTGCTGCTGCTGCTGCTTCTGCTGCTGCTGCTGCTGCTGCTGTGGCGGCGGCGGCCGCAGCGGCGGCTTGGAACTACCATCGTGACCTTGCTGAGCTCCACTTCCTCCTGCAGGCGATGTGCCTACAGCCCCGGACCGATCAGGCCCATGTGCTGCTGAGCTGCCCGGTTTGTCCATAGATGCTGCGGCCGCAGATGGTTCTGTCTGCACGCATCCCCGGCTTCCTTCACCAGTAGCCACAGCAGATTTTGCTGGTGCTGCAGCATGGCCTGCTTGCCTCGCTTCAGCTGTAGGCTCCCTGCTGCTGCTGGCCTGCTGCCTCGCCTCTGCTCTTCCTGAAGTGCCAGCGGCAACACCCGCTGTACCACCCTTCTCTGCCCCAACTGCAAAGGTGGTGCTAGTCCCCGCCCGCATGCCGCCAACGCTTTCAGGAGCCGGCTTGGCAACTACGGCACTGCTAACCACTGCAGTCTGCGACTGATTGCTTCTGCTGCCCCCACCCCCTGTTTCCTCACAGGTATCCATGTCCTTCCGTGCATCCCCCGACTTTCCACCTGCGCCCCCTCCTGCTCCGACTGATGGAGTATTAGACATACCTTGGCGGCCGGGGGGGCGCCCAGCCACTTCCAAGGTGTTTCTTGACTTGGCTTCCTCCGCAATTGCAGGACCTACCTTTGTCCCCTTGGGATCTACAGCTGCCGTTCCTCCCTCGGGGGCAGCAGCTCCTTCCTGTCCTTTGGGCTGTCCTCCTCCATCCGGCTTGCTTATTCCTCTCGATTTGTTTCCTTCCTGCGGAGGCTTTCCGCCATCCGTCGCCTCACCTGCCCTTTTCGCTGCTGGAGCAGATTTATTTGCCGCCTCAGCACCATCCGAGCTCTTCCCTGCCTCATTTGCAGTCCCCTGCTTGTCTTTGGACACCTCGTTGGCTACTCCTGTTTGACCTGCGCCGCTGACACGTGGCGCAGGCCCTTGCGCCTGTGCCTGTGCCTGTGCCTGTGCCTGTGCCTGTGCCTGCGCCTGGCTCTGAAGGAGCTGCAGCTTCTGACCCACTCTTGACACGAAGTCTTCCGTCAAGGGCAAACCTCCGTCGGCTTCCCTCGCGCCTTCGTCTCTAAGGGACGCCAAGGCGGCTTTCAGCATATCCCGGTCAAGAGTCGTCCCCGTGCCGCCTGATTCCATGGCCTCGCGACTGCAGAGACTGCTTCAACAGCACCAGAAACTGCCGTGGTCGCCGCTTCGTGGCAATCAAACATGAACTTGCTTTCTGCTTGCCTTCAACGTCGGAGCAATCCGTCCTGTTTCGCCCACTGCCCCCATGAATAACCAACCGTCGGCTCTTCACACATCTGACAATGCTACCGTTGACGTCCTCCCTTGTGAATTCTTGTACCGGTGGCAAAGGTGCAGCTGCATGTGAATTCTTGTACCGGTGGCAAAGGTGCAGCTGCATTAACAATGAGCTCGCGAGAGTTCGTCAGGCTTCAAGTTCAAAGGGGGTCCGTTTGGAGCGTTTCAGCCGACACCTGTGCGGCACAGAGAAAAGGAAAGACGCATTAAAAGGACATTCCGGACATTTGAAACGCAAAGGTCGAAAACCAAGCCACAAAGCAGTGCCAGTGTATAGCAATCTGAGCAATCCCCTGCACCAGATTGAGAATGCGAGAGCAAGGCGCTTTCTGTCAAACGAGAAAAATCAAACCCCATCTCTCTGACACCCTCTCTCGAACCAAGCATCTGTAATGCCGCCGCTTTCCTCCCCGTTTCGCCTTTCGTTCACTTCAGACGCTTAGATCGACTGCATCGATTGAGCGAGCGACACCCGACTGCTTCAGCTCGTTAAGACATGTGCCATAGCTTCCGATGCGAGGTCAGATTCAAAGGTGCTGAAGCTTCGACTAGGACAACTTGCGAGACGAGATGGCTTCGAGGCCTGGGCCAAGGACGGAGTACCTGAGACGAGATGGCTGGAGGTCGTTGGGAGCGGCCAGAAGCCAACGGCGACAACACACACAACAGACGCAGGAGCCTGAGCAGTGGTCATGGAGGCGCAGGAGTGCCGCGAACAGCGACAAGCACACAGGAGGGCGTCTTGGCAGCAAACGGCACAGAAACCCTCGCCAGGCGGCGGAACGGCTTCAGGAGGGTCGCCGAGAGCAGGGCGGATTTCGCTCCGCCGCCTGCCACACAACCAACTTACAAAGTTGTTTGAAAACGAATCCGTCGGTTTTAGAGCAGCCCTCATCGATTATACCCATTTCAGACGCTCACAAAGTAAGCACAGGTGAAAGTTTTTGTGAGACTCAAATGCAAGTGGTTTTCAGGGGCTGAGGTGCCCAGGAGGGCTTCACGCTGGCGGAGGTTGCGGGGCTGAGGGGGAGCCGGGACCAGGGGGTTTTGCGGGGGAATATCAGCCTACATTGGTTGAGGCCGGAATCTGATCCAGGGCGGTGGCGGGCAGCCCAACTGAACGCAGCGAACGAACGGAAGATACACGTGTCCATTTTCAATCTGGTGTCTAAGCAAGCAGTTCAACTGAATCTCTCATCGTCATGGGAGTTCGAAGTGCATATGCAGCCAGTTTGCGGTTATACTACATGTCAATTCATCCAGTCCAGTGAAGACCTCAACGACAACATTTTCTCGCCTGTGCTTTTCAGGATATTTTCGACCCCTGACCACCACCAATAACCAGCAATACCTCGTGAACGATAGAGAGCTGACGCGGATACAGGTCCGCCCAGCTTTCCAAAGCAGCCTTCACCAGTTCTTGTCCCAACTCAGATTTTCAATGAGAATTCCTGAAGTTGACCTCACCTTCTAACACTCGTTTCCAGCTAAAAGTCTCAAGAAACAACCACAAAGAACAATCTAAGCACCAGAGCTAGCACTAAACATGAACCTGATGTGGTAAACGGCCACTTCATCACAAAATGAATTTTTTTAAAATTATTATAATATATTATACAAAAATTCAAGTCTCTGGGTTAATTATATTCGTATTCATTGCATGAATACTCTTATTGGACGAGTAATTAAAACATTTCCATTCTTTGCATCGTGTGATATACACAACAAGTTAATCTGGAGAAAAATTTCATAAATAAATAATGGTGAAACTTCTGCGAGGAGGCGACCAGACCAACCGCCATGATATTCGGCAATGTCGAGGACAAATATACATAAGAAACTCTTGTTCACAATAATGACTTCCAAAATATGTGACGGCCAGCGATGACTGACCGTTTCATCCGCCAATCCATACAGTCGCTAGACTGATCCGTCCTGCCGTGAAAGCCTCGCGTTGGAGGCCGCCCTAACGGCGACACTGCGAGCAGCCTGCAAATTCTGAAAACAATGTTTTCTCACATGTCTTCACATGAAGTTCGCGTATGATTGTTACCATCGATCGTGCAAGACAAAAGGAATCTTCAATTCGGACCATTGTTAGTATTGCAAGATAACGAGGCCAGTCACGCCGGAACAAAGTTTTGATAATTCCTCAAGCACTGACAGGGTGGATCATCCAGGCGTGAAAGAAACGTGTCCAAATGTTCAGGTCGACGTAAAACTTCGACCACCGCAGCCCGGTTTGCGTGTCCGGTAAGCCGGGAGCCATGTAGGTTCGGGTTTTTTAAGTGAGAAGGGGCATGACATCTCGAATGAGGCCAGAGGCGCAGACATGGTTATTTCGTCATATTATCCATTAATAATACCTAGGTCATGAAATCAGGAATTAAATCCAATTCAATGATGGTTTAAATATATTACATGTGGCAATTTATAGTGGTCACGGCCTCTGAAGAGGTATAACGTCATCATGTGTTTCCTACTTGAAAACAACCATGAGCATTCACCCAGCATGTTCCACAGATATATCATATAAGCCAGGAAAACTCGTTAACATATGATGGAAGATTTTTCTTATGCAAGTGATCGAAGTGGCTCATCATGCAAAGGGGTCGTTGGTTGACATGCATCGACGGAAAATTATCCATTCATTTCATTGAAACTAAGAGAGATGGTTCGTTGGTGGTAAGGATGGAATGGTATATCCTCTATGTTGAAGGGAATTTACGTTGGTGTGTCAGTTCAGTACACATAATGGCCTCTGGACTAGCTATACACACATCACCTTCTACATGTGACTAACTCGTCAGCATTTGGAGAAACCCTCTCCGCCAACGTGAGGATTCACCATGTGAGGAGGCCAAGGAGTCCGCTGATTTATAGCTGAGAAGCAAGGCAGGTTGTAGGATTTATTGTCAGAGATGTCATTGTTCACGACCGGTGATCTCGTGCTTTGGGGGGGGGGTGGAGGGGCTTACATGAATCTCACTAGGTAGCCCGGGTACTACTCCATATGATGCATGTTTCAAACTGCCTCTCATAAAATATCTCATCGAGGGTCACGCTCGAGACGTGGTAAATGTGAAAAAGCCCCGATCGCTGGTCGGCTCGCAGCCCACCCAATCGTGGAGATCGACCTTTGCAAGCTCCTCCCGCCTCTCGTATTTTCTCTCTCGTCGTTTTGTATTGCGTTCTAGCTGGAACCTACGTTTTTTCATGGCTTCTACTATCCTGTAAGCGCTTTCTTGCACAGTCAGGTCCTTTCTATCCCTCTCCAGCACTCATTGCTGGTATAAAAACCGAAGGAAAGGCGGTGTACTTAAGCAAGGTGTTTCTTGAGCGAGTCCTGGAGTTCCAGTCATGATCTAGGCTGCCACAGCCACGTGGTGGATGCTTGCAGCACCGCCGTCGTCACCATTGCCGTTGTAGTAGCCTTGGTGTAACAGCACAGCAAACCCTATCTCTGCCCCACGCTTCACATCACTCTTGTCGTGACGTGTGACACAACTTCGCCACGGGTGGTAGCAGTGCAGCAAAGGTAGTCGTGGCGTACCACTTTGCTACCACGGCCTCTGCTGTGGCAGGCCCTGCGCACTTCCGCAGCCGGTTGGTCGGCTACAACCGGCCCATCTCATATGGCTGGCCCTTGTCATCGGCCGGCCCATTCCCCTCGGCCAGCTATTTCCAGCAGCCGGCCAGAGGGAATCGGCCCGCCGAGGTGAATGAGCAGTCATCCTACCTCTTATAGCCGGCTCTCTTAGCCGGCCCATCTCCTGCAGCCCGCCTGCCTCCTTAAGCGGGCCCCTTGCAGGTGGCACATCTACTCCAGCCGGCCCTCTCAGCTGGCCCATCTCCTTTGCTCGACCTCCTTCTAGCAATCGGCCGCTGTATAGCTGGCCTTTGAAGTAATCATTGCCACTTGTATTACTCGCAGCTGCAGCTACACTATTGCAACAACACGGCACCACCCCGCCTCTACACTCCACACTGCCGCTAGTAGCGCCAGCTGCTATCCGCTTTCAACACCAGCACACTAGAGATCGACCGGAGGTGACGAGGGGTATGAGGGACTGCATCACACTCAGTGGCAGTTTGCCCCTCACGTCGGGTGTGTCGCACCATCTAGCGTGCCACCATTAACTCTAGTACCTTCACGGCCTGAAGCGGTAAACTACTTGTCCCTCCCTAGCAATGTCAATCCTCGCAGGGCCTCGGACGTGTGTATAGATGGATACACATGTGCATCTACCATATCCTACGTGCGTTCATTTTATGAAGTTGCTGCAGGTGTGATTGACGTAGCAATAGCAGCTTCTGCCACCTTTGTAGCAGCAACACGCGTAGTACGTGCACCAGCGGCCACGTCGACCAGTAGTGCCACTGAGGCCTATATTGTGGTTGTAGTGGCGCTTGGACCGGCAGTGGCAGCAGAAGCAGATCTCACCACGTAGCTATCAGCAAGAGCAGTTGCTATTGCTTTCATAGTAGAATGAGCAGCTTCCGCCACAGCCTGATCCGCGTCCTCCATTTACGTCTCTACAGCAATAGCAATCGTTGTAGCCATCCCTGATCCATCGTCAACACCCATATTGTATCTTTGCTCTCTGCTCCAGCAACCGTCTCCACCCTCTTCATATCGTTCCTCTTGCCTTGTTGTTCCAATGATCTCTCCCGCTTCCATCATTACTGTAGCTCTCGCCGCCGTACCACCACTTTTTACCGCCACTCGCCACGTTGCCCAGTGCTAGCTCTCTTGGCCCGTCCCCTCTACTTGTGTGCCCTAGCTTTCTCTTCTCTTTTCTCGGGTGCTTCCTTGGGATCGGGCTGTTGTGCAACACAGTGAAGACCGTGCATCGCCCACCCTTAAGTTTCCAATGTCCACTGGGCTTGGGAGAAATCTACCGGAATGTTTTTGGAAAAGTGATTTGCTGTCACTATGGCTAGCGATGAGTCCGTTATTGCGGAGCTGCATCATGAGTTGCGGCTTGCTTGTAAAGCCGAGCACACCGTTGAGCAACGCCTCAAGGCACAGCAAGATGACCGCGCTAAGCTTGTCGATGTGGTTGCTCCTCCAGTTCTCGCACGCATGTCCACAATATCCAGCGTTGCAGCAAACGCCACCACCATGTTGCTGGCTCTACCTCCACTTGCTCCGCCTCCTCTAACCCATCTACTACTGCCGCTCATTCCCCTCTAGTGCCACGCCAACATGATTTTCACTCCCAGTCGCCTGCTGTCACTCTTGGCCTGGCCTTCTCCACCTAGGTCGTCCTTTTTAGTGTGTGGGCTCAAAAGGAGCAGCTGCAGGAGTATCATTTCTTGGTTGATCCCGATGCCAATCCACCCTTTGTGCCACACGCAGCTTAGTCGGCACGTGCAGCGCATGCCCTCATTACTACCATGCCTACTACTCTTACTAAAGAGATTGGCATGTACAACACCAACCCAACCACATGCTCTGTAGTGAACTCCATTGGCGCCTATGTCTTTTTCCGCCGTCGCACCACCATCGCCAGCTAGATTTCTCAGAGCGTCCTCACTGTGCAATTCAATAACCTCCTCATGCGGCCGAAGGAGACCACCAACGCCTATTGGGCTCACGGCCTCAGGCTTCTTTGTGAGCTTGGAGACGTAGCGCCAGGCTAGCTGTCGGCGGTTTTCACCATGGTGAGCGGTCTCATCCCAAAGCTTTCTGACATGCTCCATGAAGTTAAAGCCGATGAGCTCGTCCCCCTAGACGTTGTACCCGACCCCTTAATTCTCCTCCTGGCATGGGTGTCCTTTAGGACTTTGTCTCTGAGTGTATCGACGCTTGGTGGACTAGTCTTCAGAACAGATGTCTCCATCGTTCCGCAATCACTAGTGTGGCTTCCATCACCACATTTGTTCTCATAATTTCCTCTACATCCACATCCTCCTCGTCCTCATCCTCCTCCATTGCGACACACAGTGTTGAGGGTCACGGACGTGGATAGGACTGCGGTAAGTCCATGGACAAGGGCAAGGGTGAGTCCTCCTCCCGCACTCCCATTGGCTCTGTTGTTTGCTAGAATTGTGGCTCAAGTGAACATAGTGGTTGTAAGTGTCCTGAACCGCCCGACAACGCATGCTTGACAACAGTGATGTGTGCTCACTTGGTCCGCAATATGGGCTCCTCCTCGTGTACCTCCTCGTCAAGATCCACCATCCACCGCATCCCTGGATCGGCCTCTGCTGCTATCCACTCTACCGTGGAGACCATGCCCATTCCACCACCCTTCTATCCCTATAGATGGTTGCCACCCTTCTTGGTGCCATCCTACGCCTCCTTCCTCCACGTACACCGACGTGGCTTCCATCACTCGGTGCACTTTCCACTGCTCCACCCTCTGTCTCCACACGCCCAGCCACACCCTCATCTACTGAGGGCGAGCGTCAATTGGAGCAGTTCCTCACTCATTTGCCACACTTACGCAATCAGGGAGTTGAGAGTGTGACTGCATTGCCTAGAGGTCTTGTGTGTCAGTTCGACTCTGGTCTTCGTGGAGGTCCATACGGTGTTGTTAAGGGCAAGGTGCTTTCCAAGTTTGAAGAAGATTCTGATAACACGGACGGTGCCGACAGTAGCAAGCCCACTGAAAGAAGCCAAGGAGAAGATTTCCATGAACACAAGCCAGATGATTCCATAACAAAGGCAATTTGCTCTTGTTGTTTGAAGATTGTTGAGGCTACCGTCCAGGCTATGGGAGAATGCATGATCTTTAGCGTCAATCAAGGTACACCACCACCGAGAAGAGCGAGGGCAAACCACCTTCCCATGACTTGGCTGCGATGGGGCAGATCCACGCCTCCTCGAGGCTTATCTTACATTACAATTTTCTTGAAAAGATGAGTCTCTGTATAGGCATGTACGTAAACCATAGCTTTTTTTTATGGGCAAAGGCGTACAGAGAGTGCTAAGGTCTTGAGGCTATCACCGAGGCTTTAACAACATCGGATTTAAAACTCACGTTTGCCAACTTGATATCCCACCTAAGGTAAAGCATTAGGAGGCCAACTGTGATTGCCACTTGCAGCATCGAGCCGCACATGAGGCAACCCACCAGTACAACGACTTCAAAAAGGTGATGTAGATTGGGACAAGGTGATGTATATTGGGCCAAGGTGATGTAGATTGGGACAAGGTGACGTAGATTGGGACAAGGTGATGTAGATTGGGACAAGGTGATGTAGATTGGGACAAGGTGATGTAGATTGGGACACATGGTCTAGGTGAGGATGTAGCAATTGTCAGACTATACTTCAAATTCTGATGCCACCGCCAGTGGTGACAAGGACCTGCCTACCTCAACATCGGGAAAGATCATAAGCACATCCTTCTTGTACAATATGGAGATTCCGAACAGGCGTAAAGTTGATTGATTGGCTAATTTATATGGATCACCTTTTGCGTGTCCACAAGGCTTCACTCGAATAGTGGGACAACCTTACCACAACATAAACTGAAGACGAACTCCCCAAGTAAGTGGGATGTCCAACAACCACACCTAGAGTAGTAACCCGAATCGTGGGAAGCCTCCTGTGCTATCATCTACAATAAGTGCACCTAGCAAGACGAGGCATAGCATGCCTTCCACAAGCTGAAGGAAATCAAGCAGCTAGGTAGTTCATTCGATTCCTACTTGAGTGACTTCACCACACTCATGGAGGAAGCCAAAAGCTTCATTGTGAATGATGGGACCCGGATCGTAAAGCACTCCAAGTGCTTTTTGGTGGATTTCTTAAGTAATGATCTGTCTTGCAAGAAGCTGAATGACAATAACACCACGACAACAATGGGTGAGGCTTAGAGAATCAGGAGGGTATTCAGTGACTGCATGAGTGAAGTGCATTCGGCAAACTAAAAGTAAAATTGTGATGTATGGTCAAACGTGCATGCAGAGCAAGGTCGCGGCATACACGTGGATGCTGTAGAGGCTAGCGGGATAACCGGGTAGTGAGTTTTGGTTTAGGATAGACATCCCGCTAATCCCCTAGTGAAGAAGATTGGTGGAAATAAGGCTCCTAACCACAAGCGCGGCCATGGCAATGACGAGTTGTAGGAGACACGTGAGCGTCGCAGCACAGCCTTCCGCGAGGAAAGTTTCCATAATTGTATGAAACCTGGCCACTTTAGGGGATCGTACTCTAAGGCTGTTGGTAGTGGACAAGAGGCCGCAACGTTGGTTGCATTCACATCACCTCGTAGGGATGGTGTAGCAGACGGCCACGGGTAGCACCATTCACAAGACCTGGATACCATCTATGTGGTAATCGGCCAGGCCATGGAGACACACAAGGTCGTGGTGCGGGTTTTCCCCAGCCCAGAGTGAAGTTAGTGGAGACCATTCAGGAGGAAAGATGGATCACAATTTTGTGTTCATTTTGTTTTGTTTTATGATAGGATGTAAAGCAATCTGAAATGTAAACAAGTTCAAACTTCTCCTTCATTTTCTCATCTCTCATTGAACCATACTCTACACTTACTGCTTGTCATTGTCCACTATACCTTGTGTCCCGGGGAAACATGCATGACCAAACTTCCCTAGTGGTGGCGACATTGACCATTGTGCAATAATTGTGTGACGTAGCGATTGAACATAATGACCTCAAACAAATGAACCCAATCACGTTCGTGATACCCTTGGCTGATGATTTTGACCCAATCAAGCTTAAATATTGGAAGGTATTAGCCAAATCCACACGTAGCCACACGATGTGGACCCGAGTGGGTGAAGCATATAATTTATGGCGTCCATCGTATTGAGTATGCATTTACCCCAAACTCAACTTGCCATACTTGAGCCTTCTCAATCGAAAGAGTGGAGGCAACCTGCTAATTTTTAAAAATGACACCTAGTTGGTACCCCCGTCAACGTATCCCGATTAACTTGGATTTTATTCGACTGAGTTGTATAGTTGTATAATTTCATTGTTCATTTTTTACCCCATTTTATTTATTTTTGATGTATCAGTAATTTGTTTTTTATATAGGAAATATACCTTCAATTCATCATCGAGTTCTTTTTAACATCGCTTTCGTTGAGTTGACGGAGCCCACTGTTCCATTAAATTTTCTCAATAGACGTATTACCCTCCATCGTAGGCTTGGCAGTGCAGGCTTGGTGCTAGGTTAGATGATTCCCAAGCACTAGCGGATGATCCAACACCTATATGGGCTTCTCCATCCATGCCAGTAATACGCTGCTAACCTCACCTTGAGCGGTCAACAGTGTTTACCCTCCACATCCCTCAGTCAAGCACCCACAATGGATCGTTTCTTGTGTAACGTTTCTCCAGGGGAGCGTAGCTGTCACCTTATTCAAGCAACCAGGCTTGGACCTCCACCCTGTACACCAGTTTCCAAGCGGCTTGTTGGCCGTCCACGCAAGTTTATTGCTCTGTCCTTCGATGAATCCGAGGCATAACCTGCACCCTCTCCACGTGGGTACTCGATGTACGTGTCCCACCCCAGCGCGCCTCCCCTTCCATCACCATTGCTGCTTCCCTCAACCATCGTGCTCATCTATTAAGAACCAATAGAGCCCACTCGCAACATCAATTACTTGATGTCATGTGTAGAACTACAGTCCCGGTGCTGGATCTTCTCGTCTGCATCTAGAAACTGAGGAGCCCGACGCATCACCACTTGACCCTAACGTTGTGGTTGGCCATGCGATCCCGGACACCATGCGCAACCGCCCTACCGCTGTCAAAAAGGGCAAGGGGAGGCCCGTCTCTCTAGAGAAGCAACGGGATATTTCACCACCTCGTGGCAGGACTCGTTCTGCCTCCATCGTCATCAGTGATGGCCTATTGCCCTTTAGAAACACCCCCCATCCCAGCCCTCACTTTGGCCTCAAACCATTGCCACCATTTGAGAAAACAATGAGTTGATAGAAAAATGGCAAGAGCGTTGACAGGCACAATTCGGATGACTCCACTGAAATGAAGTGTGTCAAGCTGTCTCTTTCACAGTCGACCACAATAGAGACAACTTTGTCAATTGGGTCTTCTAGAAAAAACATGGACCCTACAACGATTGGTTCTCCAATGGACATTTCTCTACGATATACAAAGCCACGAAGTCACAACCTTCAATCTATGCCACAGTGTAGCACCTCAAGCGTACTTTCCGTGCCCCCAACGGATACTCAGTTTTGACTCTCTATTGCCGAGCACTATAATGGGTTCGTGAGGGGGGGGGGAGAGGTCCTAAAAGTAGTAATACGAGGTAGCCTTTATTTCTTCCATTGTTGGTGCACCATCGGCACCCATCTCCTATAGGATAAGGAAACATGGAAGCCACACAAAACACACTTGGCTCATGAACAAGTGGGAAATCATGCAGGAGATTCAAACAAGACTCAAAGTTGTGGGTCCGCCAGGCATGCCCTCGGCACGAAGCTCATCCACTGTGAGATTCGTGGCATCGTCGCACTACATGTGTAGGACGAGCTGGTGGATATGGGTCTGTGCACCTTCCTGTAGACATGGATCCGCAAGTTCATGCACAAGGCGCTTGGGTGGTCATGGCGCTCAGCCACAGCTGCCGCGCAGAAGGATCCTCCGAATTAGGAGGAAGTTGAATCACCATGCACCGTCGGGCAGCTTGCATGGTGAAACTTTATGGAGTGATTTTATTTCTTATGTTGAATGCCAATCACATCGGCATTCAGGTCCTGCCAAGTGTGACTCGGACCTTTGTACCACGCAGACATAATACTACTACTATTACTGGAGGAAAAACTGCCCGTTTCGTGCTTCGTGACCCGCACCCGACAGGCTCATTGAAGAGGGATGGCATATCACTAAAATTTCCAGCTATTGGGCTGGCACTTATATTACATGTGATTGGGAGAGGAACATCGTCTATCCCTACTACAAAATAAGCTGCCATGCTTTTAATGTCTGTGAGGGTGAGCTGACTATGCTCCTTTTGCTAGACACCTGGTGTCCCCAGTGCATCAAATCCTTCAAGATTGGCTCGGAAACAATTTTTCCTACATGTCCACGGTGTACATCCCACTGGGATGTACACCAAAAGCGCAGCCTGCAGACGTTGGACTGATCCATCCGCTGAAGAACAAACTCGAAGAGCTCATCTCATAATACGATGTGGACAGGTCTCGTAAGGGCGAGAGCATGCAGCTGGAGATGCAGGTGGTTACGGAGGCAGCCGATGGCTGGCTATACGAGGCTTGGCAATACATCCAAGCTGATGAATCCATGGTCAGGAACGAGTGGGTCCGTGCCAATTTTCCATGCATCTTTTAACCTGCATTTAAGAAGGAAATAGCCCCGTTTGCAGGGGAATTTTTGTTCTGCAGTGGTGTGCTTGAAGGGGACAATGTTGTTGTAAAAATCTCACACATTCAATGCACTTTCCACGTGTGTGTACATCTCCTTTCATCTTTCATGAATGTAGATGAGGACAATAGTTGTGAATTATATAAACGTGTGAGATCCAAACAAGTGATGCACGTGGCAAACAAAAAAGGCAACAAAGACTCACTCCATTGAATACAGAAAGAATAAGAAGTGAAGTACACCCACGATTTCACCAAACACAGAAATTAAATCAGTTATGCAACTTTGAATTCGACAAACCACATTTTTTGGTCGAATTTCACACATGAGAAAAAGGTTAATATCAAAATCCAGGCTACGTAGGGTATCGGCTGACACTAGAGGGGACGACTCTTTTTTTAGCCTTGGGTCAACCTGACTCGTAGGCCTAAATTATGATCTGTCGGATGGCGTAGTTGTCATCGGTGACAACCACACGACTGCTGTGATCGCTACCTACAAAGCAAAAATGTACATTTAAGGCTATACATAGAGTGTCACATTGAGGTACTCAACCTTCCCAACCCATTTGATGGGGTTCTAGGCTAATCTTGTCACCGTGAAACCAAGGCTCAGGTGTATTTTTAATCATTGCGCGTGGTCCTCCAAAAGGGGTAGCATTGATGTGCGTTGATTCCGAGTGCATAATTGTCAATGACCCAACATACAGACCATGCCATCATGTTTGTAAAGCAGGCCAATAAACATATTTGAGAGGATTGTTGATACTATTTGGCTCATCCACCGTGAGTGGAGGACAAAGTGAAGGAATACGCGCCATAAATGATTAAACATGTACTATCTTGGAAGTATTCCTAGATCCACTGGTTGGGTTTCCACAACAACGGCTAGTTTAAATATGGTCAACAGCGATGAATTTTCAGACCCAAAAAGCATCTGAAACTACAGAAAATGGTCCCTGTTAGTGTATACAGACCTTTGATTTAAACGTTTGCTGCTCCATGTTGTAGAAGGCAAATATTACAATTCTCACTCATTATTACATAGTTATGGGTGAAATCCTTCTACCAGTCAATGGACTTCAAAATACAGTAAGCTTGAGCAACATGCACTTCAACCACGGCTTGTGTCCTTTTTGGGTTTTTACTTGTATGGGCTTTCCCTATTGGCTGCAAACATGGTTTCAACTAGCCCCTCTCTCTTTACACATGCAAGCTAGTCAACAACGCAATGTTGGTTGACCATAGAACAAAAAGAAATTGGCTGACTCTCCCCAATTCCGTTGCTTCTTTGATTGCATTCATCCTCCCAAACCATTACCTCTCTCCTTTCGCACACATGCCCAGCGGGATACAATCATGCAACAAGATGGCATGGGTAGCTTCTCTCCACTATTATTGTTCCTTTCATGTCAGAAAAATATTCTAAATGTCCCCTCTCTCTGCGCTTGTGCATGCTAGTTAGTAGCATAAAATTAGCTATCTATACAAAAAAACAAAGGGGAACATTTATCTCAAACACCACTGCTTATTTGATGTTGTGCACATACCTCATCCAACCCCTTCTCCTCCTTGTGTGTAGTTCTGATCCATCAGTACAACGACAGATAACATGTCATTGCTCACGGCATATATCATCTCTAATATATGATTGACAGTGTTGCATTGTCTATTTGAAAACCATGGCTTTGTGTTTATGGTACCCATGTCTCATTGGCCATCTGACCCCCTTTTTTGGCCAACGCCAGATAGACCAGAAAAGGTACACAATATTTCCTCTATAAATACCTATCCCACCCCCTCCATCAGACTTTTTTTATTGAACTTCCTCACTCATCATAATCTAGCCCCACTTATATGAACTTTATTTTCCCAATCTTACATGTTGTCCACCTAGCAGGTTTGGCCCCTTGAGCCCTTTCAATCTCCTAATTATCTACAATCCAAATCTTGTTTCTAGTCACATTAGTTTCCCGATACTTTGTTTCTCTTACCCATTTTCTTCTAGTCCTCAGGAAACACCAAGTAGCTACCTACTCAAACTATGGTTCAAAGGCCTTTTGTTTAGAGACCGTTATTGTTCTTCCTTGTTCCTTCCCCTCCTGATTCTTCTTTCACGAACCCAAGCTGATTTTGATGGCTCTCAGTGTTCCCATCTCATTTCCGGATGTACATTGTGAATAGAAAAACATCAATATTAATCTCCAAGCTGACTTTGCTAGCATATTGTCTTCAGACATGTCGTTGTTTCCATGCACACACACACACACACAGACACAGACATAGACACACACACACACACACACACACACACACACACACACACACACACACACACATACACACACAAGCTGACATCTTCACCATCATGTTCAACACCTCAAATGCACCATCCCCCAAGCCTCCCTCATCCACACCATGAATTCAAACTAAAGTGTAGAATAATTTTCAACAATCTCAACACGTAGACATCCAGTGCATTCTCCTCGGCATAAGGTCAACTTTATTGTAAATGTATGAATTTCATTGAATTCCTTCTACTTTCATTTGGATTGATTGGATCAAATAGGGTTTCAATGCACCTCTTGCTCCTTGAAAAGACACGAGTGGCATCCCATTTTACAAAGAACCACCCCGTCCTTGGTAATGTTTTTAATCTCAGCAAAACATCATACCTAGAAACTCTGACTCGTTAATGGAAAAAGACATGTCTTCCCATTGTTTTTCATTATATTCTTCCCACAACCCCTGAATGATCTTTGTATATTATATTTTTGAGTAAGTTGATTTTAAAAAAATGTCCCCCGGCAACCCCTTGTCATCAAGGATCACCAGTTGTATGCATGACATGATGAACCATCTCATATTATTGAACATGAATATTTTCAGGTACATGAAGGACATAGAGACAATAGCCAGAGATGGATGTCATCTACTCTCCTTTTAAGTAAGTGCAAGGAATGAAGACTACCCTAAGATGTTCGATACATGGTGACTTAGACATAGGAAGATGGAATAATTTGTCACCTTCATTGATTCTTGAAAGAAGGGAATGATGATTGGAACAAGGCTGATGTAACAGATGTGATAGCATGGTCTCGATGCAGTGGGTGGTCCTCTTGGTAAGGGAATATATGACACCAGACATGTCATATGTCCAACAAGAGAGAGAGAGAGAGAGAGAGAGAGAGAGAGGGAGAGAGATAGAGAGAGAGTCAAGGTCAAACCTAGTAGATTATAATGGAAAAAGTAGTAGAGAATAATGTGTATTTGAGATTAGAGCCCAATTAGTCGATCCTGCTTTGGATTGCCAATATGAGAACTAAGGACCATGCCGAAAATAACAAAAGGATTGTCGAGATAACTACATGATTTATTCATGTAAGAAGAATATATATAAACTCAATACCATGCCTTGTTGCCATGGATTGATGAAATTACACTTTTATCCTTCTGCCATACAAGGGTACAATGTGTGTGGCCAATCTGGAATCTTGTGTTGGACAATAAAATTTATTACGGATTCCCCCAGATCCATACACTTTGTAATCAATGTACACACACGGCATACATACAAGTGAAAGTACCAAGTACCTTCCTACATGGCCACAGTCATTGACTAGAAACCTTCCTTCCAGGAGATACAAAATGATATTATCTTCCAAAAAGACCCCAATTCCACCTTCTCTCCTTGGACATTTCCTGTAAATTTACCAGTCTACATGAACATACAAAATAAGTACATGAAGAGATAGGGAGAGAGGGGGGGGTAATGGGGAGAGAGAGAGAGAGAGAGAGAGAGAGAGAGAGAGAGAGAGAGAGAGAGAGAGCGAGAGAGAGAGAGATATAGAGAGAGAGAGAGAGAGAGAGAGAGAGAGAGAGAGAGAGCAAGAGAGAGAGAGATATACAGAGAGAGAGAGAGAGAGAGAGAGAGAGAGAGTTACGACATTGAATAGCTATTTAGTACGAATCGAATGAAACAGAGGAAAAGGGGCATGCGGGTTAAGAGAGTAGGAGGGAGGAGGAGGAGTAGAGGGAGAAAATTGTATGAGGTAAGTGTATTGGGTAATGAACATAAATTCTAGTGAAGTGTTGAATGGTTTGTACACTTGTGTATCCATTTTTTACACCACGAGGCCCAGTGGACAGAGAGACAGGTGTGTAGGTTGGGATAAGGGGACAAGGAGGGAGGGGGACTGAAGAGAAACATATATAAGATGAATGTATTTGAAAGTGTACTTATACACAAGTGTACGATGTAAATGAAAATATGATGTACACTAATGTGATCACTCACACCAAGGAACACATGAAATTATACACTACACATATGTATGAAAAAGATACACTTAGTACCCGGATAGTGAGACATTACTCCATACACTTGTCCCATACACTTTCCCCCCCCCCCTCTTCCCACCAATTATCACTCACACAAAGGAACATATAAAAAATAGAGTACAAATGTGCATACACAATTATTTACTTACTACTTACAAAATGACACACTACCCTATACACCTTCTCCATACACTTTCTACACTTCCCCCACCCCCCTCCTTCCCCCACTGGGAAACCCCTACCCTCCATTAATACATTGCCCACTGCCATGAGCGATCAGTCACACTAAGAAACACATGGGACATTATAAAACACTAGTGCAGACAACTGACACACTACTAACTACAAAGTGATACATTACCTTACACAATGGCCACATACAGTATTCCCTCCTCTCCCTACGCTCTCCATCATTTATCACTCACACCAAGGAAGATATCCAACTACCCAGACAAATGTTTATGAATACAAGACACTTACTTTGCGCACAGTGATACACTACTCCAGGTACTTTTCCCTTACACTTTTCCCTCCTCCTCCCTCTCCCCATGGGTGATCAATCACACCGAGGAACACATCCAACTGTATAGTATGCATGTGTATGAATGAGATACACTTCCTACCCAGGCAGTGATACATTACTCCATACAAATGCAATATACACTTTGCCCTCCTCCTACTCACCTCTCTCCTAGTTAGCAATCACTCACACCATGGAACATGTCCAACAATGTGGCCAATCCACTAAGCCGACAGCCTGTGGAAATTAAAGCAACCACCGAGGTCAGTGGGTGTTTTATGGCCATTGCAACAGCAACCATACAACCACCAGATCCCCCTGTACCTCTGAGGCAACCACCACGAGAGATTATCCATTACAACGGCTTTGTAAACAGGATCCGAATGGGATACTGTGTGGATTCTTGGTTTCAAGACTCTCAAAATCTGGACAAGTACGGCTTGGTGGAGGCCGCAGGAATCTTCTGGCACGGAGAACAAGTTGTTGTGCCAAACTCGGGAGACCTTCGAGCAAAGTTTATCTCCCAGTTCCACGACCCGCCGGTCGCAAGTCATGTGGGACCCCGAAAGACCGGACAAGCACTATCCGACCACTATTGGTGGTCCGATATGGAGTGTCGATGTCCGTACGTATTGCATGACATGCGACCCATGTCTTCGGAATAAGGCTAGTAACAAGAAGCCTGCTGGACTCCTCCAACAGCTTCCCAATCCTGGGGCTCCATGGGAGTGCGTCAGCATGGACTTCATTACTGGTCTTCTGGACACGGCCCGTGGCCACGATGCAATACTAGTGGTTGTGGATCTTCTGACGAAGATGACACACTTCATTCCTACAACCACTGATGTTAATGCAGAGGAGATTGCTCGTCTCTTCTTTGAGGGTGTCGTAAAGTACCACGGCTTGCCGTTGCGCATTATCTTCGATCGAGATCGAAAATTTGCTAGTAGGTTCTGGCAAAAGATGCACGAATACTTCGGCAGTGAGTCGCAAATGTTGACAGCATTTCACCCTCAAACTGATGGACAAACAGAGCGCATGAATCGCACTCTGGAGCAGATGCTCCGCATGTACGTGGACCCTGCCATGCATGATTGGGACGAATTCCTAGCACCGGCAGAGTTTGCGGTGAACAAATCGGTGAACGAGTCCACACAGTTCACACCGTTCGTGTTGAACAATGGTCGGCATCCAGTGGTACCCTCTTCATTGGTGAAGAGTGGGAGTACAGGAGGGCAGGTTCCTTCCGCTCAAGCCTTTGCCGAGTGCATCGACTCCTTGTTACAGGAGGTGAAGGGTCACCTTCAAGCAGCTCGGCAGCGACAAAAGGCATATGCCGACAAAGGTCGCCGGGAGGTCTCATTTGACATCGGTGACAAAGTGTTGCTTGGCACTAAAAACCTTCGGCTGAAGTCGCCAGGGGCAAGAAAATGTCTACTGAAGTGGATTGGACCGTTTCCCTTTGTGGCACGCATCGGGCCAGTGGCATACCGATTGCTACTTCCGCCGAGTATGAAGATACATGACGTGTTTCATGTGAGCCTGTTGGCTCCATACACGGCAGAAGGAACCGTTCAGCCACCGCCAGCAGTCCTGGCTGCCGACGGCCAATATGAGGTCCTTCGCCTACTCCAGCACCGNCGATTGCCCCTCAGTCTTGCGAAGGGGGTAAATCCCTGACGCGGACTGGGCACGCCATTCAGTGAACTCCGACGACGATTTCAGAGCAGGAGCTGGAGACTCGACCCGTTACACATGTCCTCCTCCCCCTTCCTCTCCCCATGAGTAATCACTCACACCAGGGAAAATACCCAACTATGCCATGCACATGTGTATAAGAACAATATTTATAATACCAAGATAGTGATATATTAGCCCATACACTTGCTCCATACACTGTCCCCTCTTCATCACTACCCCTTCCCATCGGTGATCAATAACACCAAGAAACACATATAGTGATGTAATATACATGTGCATGAATACGGTTAACATACTACCTTGACAGTGATAAATTAGCATTACAAATTTTCCACACTTATCCCCTCCTCCTCCTCCCCTTCCCACGAGTGATCACTCACACCAAAGCACACATCCAACTATTCAATACACATATGTATGAATATGATACACTTAGTACCCGGACAGTGATTCACTATCCCATCCACTTGCCCCACACACCTTTCCCTCTTCTCCCCTTCCCTTAGGAGGAAACCTCCCAAAATTACCATGAGAACAAAAGTAGGATAATTTTTAGGTCCATGTGTGTATTAAAGGACATTGATTAACCATACCTCAATAGCATGTGGTAAAAATGATGGTTTGTAAAAAAAAAACTGTATGTGTAAATACACTAGCATTGTGCTGGGAGTTTGCGATCGTATTCACGCCAGTCAAAGGGTATGAGCGCGATAGAGGATACATGTTTTGATACTCCAAACCTTAAAACCCTAGTAATGATTGTGAGCATAGAAATCACACGATGATCTTGAGAATTTTAGCCTGTCCTCCTTGTTCTAGTTTAGAAGGATAAGACCAAGGATCATGTGGAAGAAGGTTGGGTCCTCTGTATGGGGAACCGGGATGCCCATGGTAGTGGCCGTGCTCATGCAATTGAAGAGTTGGACATGACCATGTACATGCCGGACATAGGTAGGGTGTGACTTTTTGCATCCTTCATGANCCATGCATGATTGGGACGAATTCCTAGCACCGGCAGAGTTTGCGGTGAACAAATCGGTGAACGAGTCCACACAGTTCACACCGTTCGTGTTGAACAATGGTCGGCATCCAGTGGTACCCTCTTCATTGGTGAAGAGTGGGAGTACAGGAGGGCAGGTTCCTTCCGCTCAAGCCTTTGCCGAGTGCATCGACTCCTTGTTACAGGAGGTGAAGGGTCACCTTCAAGCAGCTCGGCAGCGACAAAAGGCATATGCCGACAAAGGTCGCCGGGAGGTCTCATTTGACATCGGTGACAAAGTGTTGCTTGGCACTAAAAACCTTCGGCTGAAGTCGCCAGGGGCAAGAAAATGTCTACTGAAGTGGATTGGACCGTTTCCCTTTGTGGCACGCATCGGGCCAGTGGCATACCGATTGCTACTTCCGCCGAGTATGAAGATACATGACGTGTTTCATGTGAGCCTGTTGGCTCCATACACGGCAGAAGGAACCGTTCAGCCACCGCCAGCAGTCCTGGCTGCCG
Source organism: Penium margaritaceum (assembly GCA_023375785.1). Classification (NCBI taxonomy): domain Eukaryota; kingdom Viridiplantae; phylum Streptophyta; class Zygnematophyceae; order Desmidiales; family Peniaceae; genus Penium; species Penium margaritaceum. Next base: position 64,170 of record SZWC01008776.1, read on the forward strand.
ACGGCCAATATGAGGTCCTTCGCCTACTCCAGCACCGCGAGCGTACTCTTCGGTCGCGAGTTGTCAGGGAGTACCTCGTTCATTGGGCCGGTTGTGCACCTGAACATAATTCATGGGAGCCCGAATCTCGGTTGCCCACAGGGGTGGTCAATGAGTACTGGAGCGAGCTTGCAGCTCGCACAGATCGACGCGTGGCAGCAGGTACCACCTGAACGCGGAAAAATTGAACAACATTCCCACAGGGCAACATTCATAGACAGCGACCATAGGAGGTTGGGGACGCCCAACGTGGTTGTCGCGCGGACGCTCCAGCCTAAAGGGGGGAGGCCGCTAGCCGTGCTGACCTACAAGCTGCAGCTTAGGTCTAAGTACCATGCACGTGTTCATGTTCAGCTGGTGATTGAAATAATTATTTTTCTTTCACAATGTTGATGACTCACTGACTGACAATCCTACTTGTTGTTCATGAACCGGGACGGTTCATAATAAGTGGGGAGGAATGTAGCGAGAGGGCCGGTTCGGCCCTCCCTCCTCGCTGAAGCGAGGGGTGGTTGCGCCCCACCCCTCGCGTCAGTGAGGGCTGGCCGGCGGCCAGCAATTCGCCGGCCGTCGGCCAGCTTACTGCCGGCCGGCTGGATGGCCGGCAGCCGGCCAAGCGACCG
>SZWC01008776.1:66390-76390 GCA_023375785.1 Penium margaritaceum
GAGTGATCACTCACACCAAAGCACACATCCAACTATTCAATACACATATGTATGAATATGATACACTTAGTACCCGGACAGTGATTCACTATCCCATCCACTTGCCCCACACACCTTTCCCTCTTCTCCCCTTCCCTTAGGAGGAAACCTCCCAAAATTACCATGAGAACAAAAGTAGGATAATTTTTAGGTCCATGTGTGTATTAAAGGACATTGATTAACCATACCTCAATAGCATGTGGTAAAAATGATGGTTTGTAAAAAAAAAACTGTATGTGTAAATACACTAGCATTGTGCTGGGAGTTTGCGATCGTATTCACGCCAGTCAAAGGGTATGAGCGCGATAGAGGATACATGTTTTGATACTCCAAACCTTAAAACCCTAGTAATGATTGTGAGCATAGAAATCACACGATGATCTTGAGAATTTTAGCCTGTCCTCCTTGTTCTAGTTTAGAAGGATAAGACCAAGGATCATGTGGAAGAAGGTTGGGTCCTCTGTATGGGGAACCGGGATGCCCATGGTAGTGGCCGTGCTCATGCAATTGAAGAGTTGGACATGACCATGTACATGCCGGACATAGGTAGGGTGTGACTTTTTGCATCCTTCATGAATCTATAGCGTGAAAAAAGTAATTGAGGTCATGGAAGTTTTACTAGTCAAGGAGGATGCAAAGAGAGAATGTCATCCGGTCCAAAAGAATGAAAGCACGAGTAATTCAAAGGCGGGGCATACAATCTTGGTCACAAGCACCTCCGCCTTGGCCTCATGATTTGCAAAACAATAAACAATGACATTTATCTGGAGAGGATGGTGAAAACAAGGTATCAAGGAAAGGGATGAGCAGTGCAATATGCCTAGAAAGGCACGAGCAATACAATCTCCTAGGAATGGAAAGGAGTTGGGTAAGGTGGTACAGAAATGTTTATGAAGTTCTTTAGTTGGTCCTTTCAAGTTCTCCGTGCATAACAGAGTTTGATTGAATTGTGCATATAAAACATTTTCTATTCATAATGTCTCCATGTCCGAGGCACAGCCCGTGGAAGCTCATTCAAACGACACTTCGTGGAATGATTGGTGCATAGAGGACCCACATTAATGTCCAATGCATTGGACAAGTCACTTTGGGTGTTGCCTAACGAGTCACGATGCCAGGGAGTGCTAGAAGTGGAGGAGGTGCAGATAGTGTTGTTTTCAAATTTCCCACTAAAGGTTACCCAGGTTAGGTGTGGAAGCGTGAGCATTGTGTTAAATTGGTCAACACCAATAGAAACACATACGTAAGCAGAATGATTTGGTGTTAGGACATTAGATGTGAATTGCGGGTTGAAAATGGATATAGTAAACCAACATTATATAGGTGATGAGCCAGTTTCTCAGATATAGTTTTCACATGAATTTTGACTTGTTTGGCTTAAATTGGCTAATATAAAGGGGTTCATCTCCCTTTCGATTAGAGATGGGAGAGGAAGCCTTTGATGTGGATGCAAAGCCATCGGTGGTTGGGGTGTCTGTCTCACTGCTCACACCCTCCAGGATAGAAATGCATAGACAAGGAAGTAACGGTTAAGATGTTATGAAGGATATGAAAAATACAATTAGTATTGGATGAACAAAGGGTCGAAGGATGGATTAGTTCAAAAGAGTATGAATATAGTAGTGAGGACCAATAAGGGACCATGAGGTCAAAATGGTAAAAACAAATACTCGTGCATGCCATATAGGTTCATGGGGCATGTGATGAAATGACAAAGGATCTGGTGAAACTACCTTCCATACTTGCGTATGGAGCATGAGAAGGGACCCAACAACAGGAAACTTGCCACCACAACCGATGGAAATTTTCTGCGTAACAGTCTATAGAAGACCTACTAAGGGGGAGCAAAAGCTTCTACCTAACACCACGACAAGTGTTGCATGGGATTGTGCCAGTGACACGTGCGGTGTCTAGCAGACTCTAAAAGATGACTCTCAAAGAGTTTCCACACCCTAAATCTGTTAACCTGAAAAGTGGGAATGCTATGATTTAGGGTGAGTTGTGATGGTTTTGCCAAGAATATGCACAAGAACGTCTGCACCGTTGACACTTTTCCCCATACATTATTCTTGTCTGAAATTGTCAAGGACCTTTTAGAGCTTGGCCAATGGTGAAAGCTCACTGTGTTTTAGCAGCCTGGTCATTTCAAAACTGATCTTTTGGCCATAGTGACGATTGAGACTTCTCCAAAACTCATATGATAAATCGAATGACAAATATCAAGACAATGTTCTTGGCCTGGAAGGCGAATGCATAGGTGTTTGTGATATCCATGCTTGATGTTTTTCTAATCCTTGAAGACCCATTGCTTGTACAATGTGACCTTTCAAACAACCTTGAAGGTGGGTGTGGATGTGGTCTCTTGAGATCCATTGAGTGATTTAATTAATTCACCTGATGGCACATAAAGTAATGTCAACATTACACGGAATTTGTGGATAAAACTTGGAATTCATGCTTGCTACGGTTGGGCAAGGGAGTGCTATCATGGTGGGACCGATGATGAAGCCTGAGTCAAGTTGGAAGAGAGCTTGATGAGAGCTCAAGTACCTTGGGAGCTGGGAATTTCAGGGATAAGAATTGCAATATCTCCATGTGTATAAAACAATGATTTTCTCCATGGCTGATTGACAACTACTAGTAGGGATCTAGTGGTTGTAGCCTAGAGTGGTAGATCGACAAAGAGCCAAATTAGACTCATTGGCGAATGCAGTGATGGGCTCAGGTTGGACGTGTCACAAGACAAGGTAGAGCTAGCATATGTGGACGATCCATGTATGGGACGCTAAGACTAAAAGTGGGAAAAGGGAGGTGATGAAGAGTATCTTAGAGTGTTAGTAAGCATAAGATGTTTTGTCTTGTCAAAATTGTCATGTCATGTTGTGGCCACACATGCCCAATGCGACCTCCACAAGAGAATGCAAAGAAGAAAACTCGATGCACTTCTTGTATTTCCGACCCAAGTATCTTGAGTAACTGTCAGCTTGACGTCTAGGAAGTGGGGGTGGTAGATACAAAGTGCAAAAACAAAACTAAGGAAAAGGACACTAAACTTTCCCTACATAGTTTATGGGTTGGTGCAAGATTGATTATTGAATAATGGTTATGATTTTGGTTTACAACGATCTACTAGCACTTTAATTAAATATTGTGTGAGCCTGATCCATGTTTTGTATCTCACAAAACACAGGAGAGTGGTTTTATATTTGAGATTGCCACACAATGGACTGTGTTTAAACTCAAGATGTCGCCTTCTAACAACTCTTGCATCGTTTGTCAAATAAACCATCCGCGTAGAGTTCCTATGACATAAGAGGACAACAAGAGCTAACCTTGCCTGGCATGATCCACCATTTGGCACACAAATCTCATACTGGCCACGTTGGTTGCTTTGTTTTACAAGCCAAGTTAATTTCAATCATCCTCAAGGAATGTTTTCTCTCTCACCGAAAGGGTCATAGACTTGTTATTTTATACGTGTCAGTTATTATGGCTTCTTCTCATTGGCCTAGCACACCCTCCTATGCTACTTTATAGTTGGTCGCTCCTAGTGCTAGGTCAGAACCCTCCATTTGCGCTTGCGTGTATATCTCCACCAGTGCCCGATTGTCTTGCCTCTGCCATGTAGCGTGAGGTGCACAAGGCTATTTGCTCGCACGTATGAATTGGGCCATATGTCATCGCCAAGACAATTGTGGCGACCAATGAATTCAACCAAATGCCTCTGGTTGGCAACAGCCAGCTTGTCGGCTGAATTGCGCACATGCCTACTCCACATCTTTGGGAAAACGACCATATTGAGGCATACATAATAGTTGCCAAGCATATACCCAACGTAGCATTCGACGATGAGACTGATACCTATAGTCAAGCACCTAGCGTCGATGTTCCAATGTCATAGATACCCTCGTGTCGTAACAATTTCACCAACACCAGTGGCACTGGCGGCAAGGGGTGGAAGACGCATACGAAGGACGTTGCCTTCCCTTTGTTGGTACTTGAATAGGCTATCGAGTTTCATGCATAACAAAGGTGGCAGACATAGTTGCACACTTTCATTGAACCACATCTCCGAAAGCGTCTGGACATTGCCTCCTTGTCATTGGAGTAGGTTTGCTATTATTGCAACAACCTGGCAAAGATGTGGTACATGGCGTTTGACATCGTTGGTAAGAGCGGCAACCAACTTGACTGTATTTTCTAGACCATCAAATTGGTCGCAAAAGCAGACTTATCCAACAACAGCAAAAATCTAGCGTTAAAAAATGCATTGGATTGATTTGGTGACCAAGCTATGGATTTGTGATAAAAACATTAATTTGCATTAATGTTTTTAGTCACAGGAGGCTAATGTTGTGGAAGCAAAGAAGAAATGTCTCACCGATAACGATGATGCTGTCCATGTTTTACGTTATAATGCGTTTGACTGCCTCTTCCAGAAGATTGTACAACTAGCTAAGTATGCTGTGTGATTGGAATGTATGATTTGGGATGATGGTCCCAAGACACCATAGGATGTGTCCATGCACGGCGTTAGTAGTGACATGTGTATGTCAGAAGATGACCAGTTGAATTTGCTGGATGATTTGCAAAAAGACGAGAAGATGTGTACATTGCACGTGTACTCCAAGGGGGGGCCTACGTGCTCGTGTACTGCACATACTACTAGTGTACTCCACGGCACGATGACAATACTAGTCGTAACCATACACAGTAAGAAGAGGATAGAGAGGAGAAAAAAGAAGGGAAGGGCGGCAAAGAAGAAGGGGAAGTAGAGGACTTGTAGAACACTGGTGAGGAGGGGTTGAAGGCAAACAATGATTTTTCCAAGTGATGTTACGTAATATCATTTTTCAATGATAAAGAAGGGCTCTTTTCTTTTGGTCAAATTTCACATAGACTAAATGAATGCATGAAGGAAGAACCTCTATGGTCGAATTCCCTTACAATCATCCCACATTTTTTGTGCAAAAAAATGTCAAACATTTATGATGAATGTGTCTCCATGTTGTCCACCTATTGGTTTAACACATGAAGGTTTTAAAGAAATAGATATCTCCCTGGTTCTATCTGACTAACCAAGGAATGGTACATTATGTCTCCTTGTACCATGTTATGCATCATAGAGCATGAAAGAAGAAGCGGTATTAGAATCCCTCGTCATACATCGGCATGAAATTTGGATTCATTGATCTACATTTTAGAACGCCGAAAGCTGCTCTATTGAGGATCGAGCAAAAGCATGTCGTATGCTCAATAAATATTTCAGTTTTAGTGGTTACAGGTGCCACTGCCAAATTCCTATAGATGGTACCTAATTCCTCCATGAGGAGGCATTTGGCCATTGACATCCGGAATGGCACAATCCGTTAGCACGCATTTTCCAGAGGCAACCAGAAACCTTGCCCAAGTCCATCTGCAAACATTCATAAATAGTGCACGGAGCCCTCCCAACCCAACTTCACAAACATGAATCGTAGATAACAGTTACATGATGTCAGTATATTCTGCGTCACGAGTTTATCCCGGTTGACATAAGCGGATCAATAAATGTTGGCGATCGCACATGCAAAATGAGTCCCATCAACGGCTCCCATGCAATCCTCGATTAACGTAATGTAATCCCGTCGTCCATCCCAAGTGGCAGAAGGCAAGACACCCGCGCGATACTGTTCAATCATGGATGGGGCAAACTATAGAAGCGCCACAACTACCAATTCTATAACTCGGTGAATAGTCAATGCTCCCCGCTGAAACCGCTCCATGGGTTACCTCGTAGACATTTCATGACATACGAGATGTGGAAAGATGAATACCCTCTCATCTGTAACAAGATGAATGTCGTGTAGTGACGTGCAAAGGGTCATGCCCACAACGATGCTACGCCACATCGACACTGTCATCCGTGCCATACTGTACAGGCCTAGCGTGTGCCCATATTGTACCTCCAAAAACCAATCATGGCCTCATAAATCTCCATTATGCATGCACCAATGAGTCAGCAAAGCCAGGGTGCATAACACGAGGGATGAGATGAGGTCACGGAGTAATTCTAACAAGTTTTCGCGTATCTCTTTGACATGATGGACAAGAGCATGGCGTGTTGGATGTCGTCGACAATATGAACCCATAATGGCTGATGACCAANCCAGAGGCAACCAGAAACCTTGCCCAAGTCCATCTGCAAACATTCATAAATAGTGCACGGAGCCCTCCCAACCCAACTTCACAAACATGAATCGTAGATAACAGTTACATGATGTCAGTATATTCTGCGTCACGAGTTTATCCCGGTTGACATAAGCGGATCAATAAATGTTGGCGATCGCACATGCAAAATGAGTCCCATCAACGGCTCCCATGCAATCATCGATTAACGTAATGTAATCCCGTCGTCCATCCCAAGTGGCAGAAGGCAAGACACCCGCGCGATACTGTTCAATCATGGATGGGGAAAACTCTAGAAGCGCCACAACTACCAATTCTATAACTCGGTGAATAGTCAATGCTCCCCGTTGAAACCGCTCCATGGGTTACCTCGTAGACATTTCATGACATACGAGATGTGGACAGATGAATACCCTCTCATCTGTAACAAGATGAATGTCGTGTAGTGACGTGCAAAGGGTCATGCCCACAACGATGCTACGCCACATCGACACTGTCATCCGTGCCATACTGTACAGGCCTAGCGTGTGCCCATATTGTACCTCCAAAAACCAATCATGGCCTCATAAATCTCCATCATGCATGCGCCAATGAGTCAGCAAAGCCAGGGTGCATAACACGAGGGATGAGATGAGGTCACGGAGTAATTCTAACAAGTTTTCGCGTATCTCTTTGACATGATGGACAAGAGCATGGCGTGTTGGATGTCGTCGACAATATGAACCCATAATGGCTGATGACCAACCTACGGAGCTAACAACTATCAAAACTTGTAAGCACTTAATTCATTTGTTTTGAACCATTGCGCCCAGGTGGTATGTCACACCTAAAATCTGACACGTGCTGCACGTGAGAACTCAAGGTCCGAGTTCAAAACCCTCTACAAACATAAGTGTAGATGACATAGTTTTGTTAAGTAGTCTGTAGAAAAAATGGCATGAAAAGATGCATAGACAAATTGGTCTGAATAAGTAGTCGTGGTTGTTGGTGGGGGCGGTTGATTAACTAGTGTAAGCGCCCAGAATCATAGTTTGAACTACAAGCTATAGTGTATACTTTTTGTCCCAATGGCGGAGTAGCATGATCATACACGGACGCTAAGGATGCGATCTTGTACCTTCGAGTTTCATAATCCGAGAAGGAATCTACGTGAAAGCATATTTTCATTAGCTAATCGGTGGATTCGAGCAAAGTTTTGGAAATTCAAGGACCACGGTCATAATTGTAATGACCACAACAACTAAGAGGAAAAGTACTCATACATGCTTCATGTAGCGCGGGCATACACTTTGGAATAAAAGTAGACTATAAACATAAGGGCAAAACTTATGTGTATAGATCCTTCTTTGAAATGCTCCACGAACTTGGCTTGTAGCAACAGATTGTTTCATAATCTGCTTGGGTCAAGTAGGCTGTCACTGAGGTAAAGGTCGAAGTTGTTGGCCAAGCAAGAAACGAAACGTGTTTTAGTCATTTAGATCACACTTTGATGCATCTACAATAGTTTCATCGTAAGATTAAAAGAGTGTGTATGGCTAAACTGATGTGATGGGTGAGGTTGAGTGTCGTTGGAATCTCATCAACGAAGGATTCCAACAAAATCGGAAGGTGGTAGTCACCTTCCTTCATGTCATCGTCGAGTTCTATTGTTGAGTCATCGTCTTCTTGAAAATGTAGTCTCGCTTTTGAGAAAGAGTGGTAGTATGCTTGGCTGGAATGGATAAACGGATTGCGGGGTAACTGGCTTCGGTGGCCTCCTTTCTACCTCGACGATCAATTCTTGAGTCAATGTGTGAAAATCATAGCAGGGCGAGATCGTTCGGCGAGGACAAAAATGGATGGCGAGTTCAACCCAAGGATTGCTAAAGAACGCCCAACTGTCGCGGATCGATGGTTGGGTGCTTGTTAGCATTTTTTGGGCGGTTGTCGAAGCATTGTTGGGAGTTCCAATGTTGTTGCCCGTGTCACGATGGAGGTGGAAATGCCTCAATCTAGTCCGCGACAACATGTTGGCAACCCAAACCCCGATCCGTCGGACACGGTCATGGCACTTGACAGGTTTCAATCCATAAAGGTGCCTCCCATACATTATATGGGACATGCCATCGGTGTCCAACTATCGTTGGACAACAACCGATGAATCAGTGACAAATCTGACAAAATCCAGTCTGAATACTAAAAATCGAGTGCATACACGTGTGGATTTTGCTTACCCACCAGGCCAACTCAACAATCTGGCGGCGGTCGAGCCAACGACGGCGACCAACGACTCCCCAACCTCACCCGATATGTTGAGACCTTTCCACCAAGGTTCCTTCATCGACGTTCGAGAAGAAATCTGTTGTGTAAGTGAACAGCATGACATGCACCACCGCGGATCTGGATCGGATTCCTACTCGGATTCCGAATTTCGGAGGAACAAGGGCCGCAGGTGGGAATGGGTGAGTGACATTTCACCCACTTCATCAACCCACCAAATCTTGGGCTCAGTGTGTCCTCTGTCATCCGATGACGCAAGACAAGGCAAATGTGATCATCGCGGACGTGCGTGGGTGAGCGGAACGGTTTCACCCGTATTCACCCATTCCCACCTGCGGCGAAGAACAGACCCTCAAACGTTTTTATCCCCATCATCATTTAACCACAGCTTGTTGCCCACCGATCCGTGGTATCAGCGGGTCTCTTTCGCCCTTCACATCGAAGCTTCGCCTTAGTGTGGCTGCTGGAGCCGAATCTCGGCGACACTCAGACTACACAAGCTTAACGGAGCTAGAAAATGTCAGCGTCCCTGTTGAGGTGGAGGAACGTGTGGTCGGGCGCAGCTCAAGCTTCATGGATGAATCCAAAGAGACACAGCTCTAGCAGCAGCGGCTGCTGCTGCAGGAGGACGAGGCCCTTGCCCTGCTGCGTCGCTTCTCCATGGCAGACAAGCAACGCGCATCAGTGCAGCAGGTCAGCGGCATTGACGGGCAGCCGCCGCATTCCCACCCAGAACGCCGCCCTCTCACATCCCGCGCCCAGCAGTGGTCGGAGATCCAGACCAACCCCGAACGGCTTGGCAGCAACGTCGCTTGCGGATTCCATTTTCTTTCCACGTCCTGCGAGCTTGAGGTCCTCCACAGATGCTTCGAGGTCTGTCTGTGCGCGCGCAACAGCAGCAGCAGCAGCAGCAGCATCAGCATCAGCAGTCGGCAGCTCTGCAGACCATGCGGGCTCGCTAACGAGGACAACTGCCAAGCAGAGGGCGGCAAAGCGAAGGGCTGCTGCGTCGGCAGTCAGTGGAACCGTGGAAGCACCGGTTGATGGCGCTGGTGGCAGCGTGGGAGAGTATGAGGCGGTGATTGGCATTGAGACGCACATCCAGCTAGCCACCGACACCAAGGTACGGCAGCCAGTCGCTTGCATGGCATTGCTTCCTGGCATGGCATGCCATGTGAGTTGCATTGCATGGCATGTCATGCAAGCAACCAATGCTATACAAGGATGTCATGCCATGCATTGTTTACTTCAAAAGGTGATGCAGCATGCGACTGTCTCAGCATGACTGTCTGAGTCTTCCATTCGTATTGGAGTGCATGCATAGTTTTGCCGTGTTGGGAGGGTCGGTCCCTAGGGACATTCCGGAAACAACACACCCAAACACTCCTTGCCACCGTCCCCAAACACCCAAACAAACACTACACCCAGACAAATACAACACCCAGACAAACATAACACCCAGACAAACACAACACCCAGACAAACACAACACCCAGACAAACACAACACCCAGACAAACACAACACCCAGACAA
>SZWC01008777.1:37459-60581 GCA_023375785.1 Penium margaritaceum
TGTTGAATGTTTTTGCCCCTTGTTCAGTGTTGTAGGACGGATCAGGAATGCTCTGCCCCTTGTGGAGGTATGACCCCTAGATCCGTTGTAGTGTGACTCAACTATGCTCTGTCTCTTGTGAGATATGACCTGTGAGTACACCATGTGGGTGAGTGGTTACCTTGGCCATTTTGTTGATTTGGCCAAGTGAGAGGTCATGAGGTCGATCCTGGCCCCATGCATATCTTGTTTGCTGTGGAAGCTTCCAAGAAAGAAAGTCCGTAGCTTCTTGGACGCTACATGGTTGGTCTGTCACCTTGACACTAGGATGCTTATGTGTCAAGCCCACAGTGCAAGTCTATTGGTGACGTGGCTGGTTCAGGCCACTTCCCAGGAATGTGCTTTTGAGTTCTAGGACTGGACAGACAGCTATAAAAGGACTTGTCTTGCATGCTGATTAATCAACCCTTGCTTGATGCTCTCTTGCGTATTGACGACTTGAGCTCTTCTTGAGATGTAATGCTAAGGCGTTAGTACTCTTGAAGGTGAAGTGTATGCCTGATTAAGTTTGGGGTGCATGACACATACCTGCAAAGGAAGAAGGTGTAAGAACCTTTGTGAGCTTTTCGGTTTCGCGGCTTCTCTGCCGGAGGTGGTTAGCTCAGTAGCTAACACAAACCACTTGGGTGGCTTGACCGTCGGCAGAGCTACTGGCGGAGTCACTGCGGGACCGAGCATGGAGGAGGCAATCCCCTTTCCCAGGCGGGCCCTCAAAGCCAGTTCCTCAAAGCTGAGAGGGCGGCGAGATGAGCTCAAGCCGGTGTCGGCACTGGAGCTCGTACCCTGGAGGGCGGCATTGGCCTCGCGTGCTCTGCGGCGTGCCTCCAGGTGGATGAGACATGCACGCAGCATCTCCTCCTCACCCTCCTTGCCAGAGTTGGAGGGGATCTCCGTAACCTCGTCTGCGTTGTCGTCGTGAGCGAGATGGTTTTTGCTTGCGTCGGAGGACGGCTACTGCTGCTGCTGCTGGAACTGCTCCTGCTGTGGCAGTAAGCCCCTGATCAGGTCCTGCAGCTCGGCGACCTGCTTCGTCAACGTGTTGCGGCTCTCCGCCTGTAAGTCAGCCAGTGCGCGTACTTGGCGTGACAACGTTGTTGGGCTCGGCGGTCGCTGCAATTGCTGTTGCAATAGTGGCTGCTGTTGTTGTGGCGGCGGCTGCTGCTATCGTTGTTGTTGTTGCTGCTGCTGCTGCAGTCGCTGCTACTGCTATAGTGGCTGCTGCTGCTGGTGCTGTTGCTGCTGCTACCGCTGTGGTGATGATGGCAGTGGCCGAAGTTGACCGTTGACGTTGCTGCCCTCGACAGCTGCGTCGGCAGCCGTGCTGGAGGAGGTTGGCTTCGGCATGGCGACCGGTTCCCTCCCTGTTTTTCCCCTCCGCGGAACGTCTCTGCAGAACCTCCCCTCTGCGGAACTCCTCCGCGGACCGTTCTCCACGGATCCCTTCCGCGGTAGACCTCACCGCGGAAGGTCAACGCGGATTACCGCGGATTACCGCGGATTACCGTGGATTACCACGGCTCACCGCGGATTACCGCCGATTACCGCGGGCAGGTCCCGATCGCGGTGGCGCGGAATGCGGTCAAGGTGGTGCACACGGCCGCTGCGGTCACGCCGGTGTAGAACACGGCGGGATGCCACGAGCTGCTGGGGCTCCGCGGTGAGCACGTTCCGCACCCGCCGCGGAGTGATCGCGCTCTGGAAGCGGAGGGTGTGCCGCGGACTTGCGACCGCGGAGTAGCGACGAGCAGCGCCGTTGTGTTCTGGAACGGCGGCGGAGGTGTTGCGGCGGAGCTGCGCGGATTCGCGGAACACCGCGGATCTGTAGTGGCAACGTCACCACGAGGTGACGAATTCGGAATGCCGAGTGCCCCCGTGGTACTGGACGCACGTTCTGACGCGACCGCGCAGCTGCGTCCATCGCAGAGGCTTTGTCACCGCGGAGCACCGCGGATTGTGCGCAGAACGACCGCAGAACGACTGCGGACTTATTAAAAAAACGGTCGGAGTGGTGGTGGGCCCTCCCAGGACCTCCCGCCGAGACCGTGGGCACTGCTGCTGCTGCTACTCAAGGCAACGGCTGTGGTTCCTCACAGATTCTGCGCCTGCTGCGTCTCTCCTACGCAGCTGTGTGAGCACTGGCTCGCTGCTCTGATACCATGAAAGACAGCTTCCTAGCACTGTTGTTGCTGGCGTAGCAGTACAAGCCGGCCAGCTAACTCACTGCACACACAGGTGGAGGTGAGAACAGCAAGGGATGGGCTAGGGATACAAACACAAGTGTCATAAGCTGCAAACGTTGAAATGAGCAGAGAGAAATGGCAACTGAGGTCTGGGCAACCTAAACAGCGTCACGGTCCTAGTGCACACACACACACACACACACACACACACACACACACACACACACACACACACACACACACACACACACACACACACACACACACACACACACACACACACACACGGCGCACAAGGGCGCTATTTTCTAGCAGGACAAAATAGTGGCAAGAACACAGTTTTGGCCATAATTCCCTGCAGACACGTCAGAACGACAAGCCGTTTGAACCAGAACGGTTGCACTGACAAGATCTACGTCCTGATAGGCTGCATGCCTATGTGCTATGACACAGCAAAAATCTAGAAAATACGGAAGACTTTTGGGTGTCCGTCGCCGTCGGCCACCAACCTTCTGCCACCGTTGCCAGTCTCAGGGATCTGCACATGAATGGACATGAGCCAAGGGGTCACCGTAAGCTGTGTATGACACACACAACAACTCATCACCATCATCATCATCATCATCATCATTGTCGTCGTCATCATAAAAAATAGCAGCAACTACAGCAACAAGGACAACGACAGCAGTAGTAGCAGCAACAACATGAGCAGAAGCAACAGCAGCAGCAATACTAGGAGTAGCAACAACAGCAGCAGGAGGGCACCAAAGGTGATATCGGCACAAGTCAACTCAACCCTTGTCCCTCAATGGGACGAAGCATGTGCACCGTTCTTTCATGCTTGATTGCTCAATTTCACAAACACACATCCTAAACCGGTCCTCAAGCTTTACAGTGGTTCTGTGGCTTGAAAAGCATCAATTTTTCCCCCACGATATCCAAGCCCTACTCTTCTTTGATCTACTGCCAAGTCATCGATGTTGTTTATGCATTCATTATGTTGGCTCAGGGACGGAACTATGCAAGTGACATCTTGATTTCACCCATGTGCTCAGTTCACAAAAAAGACTGATGCCCACACGTATGGATTTCTCGATGCTGCATAGGTCGTCCAAATGCACAAGAACTACATCAACCCATTCAACACATAACTGCTGATGATGGTGGTCCAAGAATGGGAGCATATTGCATCTCTCTAAACCAGACATGTTTGTAAGAAGATGCTTAGAATATTCTTAGCTTCGCTAGGTATACTGTAGGCAAAGCGGTCTAGTCAGCTCACGAAATGGCATACAAAGTAGGTACAAGAATAGCAAGGGTTTGGCTAGGGGAGACGTGAAAAACTTCATCGCTTAATTAATTTTAATGTGCAAAGGGAATTCACAACTAAAAATCTTGCAGCACAAATACATATAGCGGATCTGGAAACTACCCTAGAGTGGCTTGTTGGGGTTGTAGCGTAGTTGGAGTAGGCATGGCCCCATGCTTGTTGCTTTGCAGGGCTACGCCCACTGTAGGTAGCTTTGGTTGCTAGGGTGAACAAGGAAGCAAGCAAGCGATGGGAGTGACACCATGGATCCGGGGCAAGCTCACATAACGTGAAAGTGAATGAGAGTGCAACAAGTGTGTACGAGCAAGAAGCGAGCGAAGTGCTAAGTGCCGGTTGACCGGGCCACCCACGCGAACCTCTCGTCGTGGGGCCCGGACACCACCCAGGGATCGAACCCGGCCCTGGAGCGAGCGAGCTCCATGCAGTTCCTCACATGCCGGTATAAACCAGACGTGTGGTCCTGAGGGATCACCAACCCTGATCACTACGCTAGAGCATGTAAGTGCGTAGGAGTCCAACCTAATCATGTACTCCTACAAATGCATCCCCCATTTTGCTACGTAGAGTATGAACCATCACTACACAGAGGCTCTCCATAAGTTTGATGTTGGTGCTGTGGCCACCACTTGACAACTTGATGGTGTTACCACTACTGTGTACCCAATGTTGCGTCATAGTCTTACACCAGATACCCTCAGTCCGGATCAATCACTTGCAATGATGATGTGTGTGTGTGTGTGCGTAGAGTCAAAGAGGTCACTTGCGTGTGTAATGACCGTAACCAACACTCCCCCATGACCCACAAACAAACAATTCACACACACATGAAACGAGGAGTACGTCACAAGACAACGAGACGCACAGGACTTATGTCAACCTGGTACACAACGAGAGCGTAGTAGCCCAATAGCATGCACAGCCGTCTTGAACATTCCATTGCTAAGAGCTTTGGTGAGAGATTCTGCACGCTGCTAATGAGTGTCGGCCCAGGCAACCTGAACTTCTCCAGCAGCAATGCAGTCACGTACAAAGTGATGCTCAATGTTGATGTGCTTTGTGCAAGAATGATGCATGCCATGGTGCTCGGCAATTGGCTTTGCACTTTGGTTCTCACAGCATAGAGTGATGCAGCGAATGGGAGCACGCAACTGTTGCAGTAGGCGGGACAGCCACACACTCTCACACGTACCTGCGCCAAGCGCCACGTACTCTGCCTCACTGGAGCTTCGACCAACACAGCCTTGTTTTCCACTCTTCTAGGAGACTGCGGTCCCACTGACAAGAAAGACGTAACCATTGCGGTTACGAGCATCCGTGTCATGAGCCCCAGCACTGTCTGCGTATCCGTCTAACACCACAGAGGGCTAAGCACAGTAACACAGTCCCACGCGTGCATTGGACAGTGTGTAGCAGACAACACATAGTGCCGCCTTGAGATGTTTCTTGCGAGGCTGTTGGGAGAACTGGACGATGAGGTTGACCGAGAGAAGGCCACGTCCGCCCGAGTGGTGGTAGCGAGGTACATGAGGGAGACAACTACACTGAGGTAGTCGGTGACTTCAACAATCTCCCCCATCTACTCTGAATCAAGTGACTTCAACAGGCGCTGACCAGCTGGAGTCATCGGTGTGGATGCGGTGGGGACGTCAGCGAGTAGGGGGGCAAAGCGCTTCCCCAGTGTGTGGATGTATAAGGCTTGGTGTATGTGCAGAGTGCGACGCTGGCGGTCACGCTCAAGCTCCATCCCCATAAACACCCGTGCAGGACCTAGGTCCTTCATCTTGTATGCAGACTGCAACAAGTTCTCCACTGACTGGACAGCTGCGGGGCTCGGGGAGACAATGAGCAGATCATTGACGTAGACAAGGATGGCCACAAGTGCCTTTGAGGGAGCACTCAAGAAGAGTGCAAGATCAACCGTGCTGCGACGGTAACCTCCCCACTCAAGAGTGGAGGAGATCTCCATGTTCCAACAATACGGTGACTACTTGAGCCCATAGATGGCCTTGCGTAGTCGCCAGACCTTGTTTGTGCCATCGGTAAAGCCCGATGGTTGGATCATGTAGATTTCATCATCAAGCTTGCCATGTAGGAAGGCATTGTTGACGTCCATCTGCTCTAGTGCCCAGTCGTGCTGGGCCACAAGGCTCAACAGTGCTCGTGCAGTGGTGTATCTCCCGACCGGTGCGAATGTCTCATCAAAGTCCATCCCAGGGATCTGGGAACAACCCTTGGCTGTGAGACGAGCTTTGTACCGGTCGACTTTCCCATCGGGCTTCAACTTACGCCGAAGTACCCACCGGGCAGAGACTACCTTACGACCTGCATTTTGGTCCACGAGCTCAAAGACACCATGCTTCTGGAGAGTTGTGAGCTCCTCCTGCATGGCCTTCTCCCAGAGATCAGCATCAGCTGCCTCACGAGCCTGCCTGACAGTGGTAGGCTCGGTAGGGAGAGTGGGAAGGCCAGAGGCCGTGAAATGTGCGGCAACATCACCAGCGACGGAGGACTCGAGAGCACTGTGGAACTCATGGGCTACAAGAGCGTAGTCGACTGCCGAGTTGGGATGCACAAAGCTCACAAACATGCCAAGTGCATCAAAGCCAGTGGGGCGAACGGAGGGCCCAGAAAAGGAGGAAGAAGCGATAGAGCAACTGACCCGCTATGAGGACTGAGATGCTTTGGATGGGCCAGCACAAACAGACTTAGTAGGTGTCACAGAGGAGTGGGAGCACCCACGAGAGGATTGAAAGGACTCAGACAATTGAAGAGCATGCAGTCTCCCCTCACAGGTGTAAGGCTCAGGACCATAATTCAGGACCTGGGGTGCTTCACCTTCAGAGGCATCAACCACTAGAGAGGACGGCTGTGCTGACTCAGGGGATGAGTCGGGAGTAGGATGCACGGGGAACTGAGTGTCAGTGGGTGCCGAGTCTGAGGACTCAGGATTGCCAGAGGAAGGCTGGGACCATATAGAATCCGACAAGGGTTGTGATGTAACTGACTTAGAAGAGGTATGAGAGGACGAGGACTCCGAGGAGGAGTCCTCGTCCTCGGTTTCCCTATGAGTGACAGGAGGGGATGCTGTGTGAGCAAGAGAGGATGACCCACAGAGATCGGAGGCTGGAATAGACATACCCCTCCCAAGCCGACGGAGCAAGGAGAGGAGGGAGGAGGGACATGGGACAGGTCATGAGGAAAGACATCCTCGAAGTAGAGGGCGTCACAAGACTGAACGACACGAGAGCGGTCAGAATCCGAATAGCACCATGCCTTGGACATGGCCGGTACACCAAGGAAAGTGCAAAGATGAGTGAGAGGGCTGAGTTTGCCATCGTGAATGTCTGCAGGCAGCGAGACGGCAGCGACGCAACCCCAGACGCGGGCGAGATGGATGTCAGAACGACGGCCGTACCATTGCTCAAAGGGAGTGAAGTGACAAGGAAGAGGACCGTGGGGAACACGGTTCTACACCCAGGTCATGTAAGACATGGCTTCGAAGGAAAAAACATGGGAGAGAGAGGACTCACTGAGGAGAGTACGGACACCGTCAGCAAGTGTATTGCTCCAGCGTTCAGAGACGCTGTTTTGTTGGGGTGTGTAGGGAGCGGAAGGTTCCATACATTCCCTGTGAGAATTCAAGAAGAGGACAGTGGGGCCCATGAACTCTCCACCACGGTGACAGCGAAAGACTTTCAGACGGCGATCACAGGCGAGTTTGGCCTGAGGGAGCCAGGATTCAAGAGTGGGACAGACGTCACTCTTTTGCGGAAGGGCAAAGACTCAGCGCATACGAGAGAAGTCATCAGTAAGGCAGAGAACATAGCAGCTAACCCTCCCGAGGACATCATGAGCAAGGGGTCCCATGATGTCCACATGCAAGAGGTTGAGGGGATGAGACGTGCGGGATTCAAACGTGGAAAATGGAGATTGATGCATTTTCCCCTGAGCACAGTCCAGACAGTCCCTAGGACAAGGGGCGGAGAACGTGTTGGCATCAACATATCATGAGCGGGCTTGTCCCTAAGCAGACTATCAATAGCAGCAGTGTGAATGTGGCAGAGACGATGATGAAGCAGCTTTGCGTGTGACGGGGAGAGAGAGCGTGCCACATGAACAAGTGCGATGGCAGCACGATGTGGGGCAAAGGAGGGCACACGGTACAAGCGATCACAACGGGTTCCATGCAGGAGGACACGGCCAGTGGTGCGGTGTAACACAGAGGCCATGCCGCAGCTGGAAGAAAAGTCCATGCCCTGGTCGTCAAGAGTCAACAAATAGTAGATTGAGCTCAAGAGTAAGGATGTACAAAACATTTGGCAGAAAGAGTTCCCCCCCGGGGCCAACAAAGCGGACAACCCCAACACCCTGAACGGGCGGGAGCTGGCCAGAGCCAGTGCGAACAAAGCAAACAGAGCCAACAGGGAGATGAACGAGGAACAACAAAATGTCATGTGGTGGGTGGCTCCTGAATCAAGGATCCAGAGGACACCTGACACACAGACAGACATAGGGTCACGACTCATAGCAGCAGCGGCGGAGTGAGGAGGAAGGCGCTGGCCACAGGAAGCAAGGCAACGAGGGAGGCCGTAGGACTGCCACTGCTCAATCCATGGGACATCAACTGGGGGACAGCCCTAAACATGACCCAACGACGGACCACAAAGAGACGCATCCACAGCACACGCGAGGGCCGCCTCATCCAAACGCACACTCTCACCTCCCTGATCACAGAAGTGTCAGTGGTGGACGACATGAGAGAGGGCAGAGTCCAGCTGGCGGTCGTCCTGAGACGAGCCAAAGATGACGACGCCAGAGGAGGGGCGCTAGGAGGTGTAGGTAGATGATGCCCACAGTAGAGGAGAGTAGAACCCGGAAAGGGACCCAAAGTAGACAGGGCCGCAAAACCCAGGAGGCCAATCCCAGGATGAGGACGGAGACGGTAATGTCAAGGCGATGCTGTAGGCAGCGGCTGTCAGAGAGGAGGATGAGTGACGACCGGTGGGGGTAGTGGAGGAGCGAGAGGAGCCACCACCAGTCCCTGTCCAGCGCGCTTAATGTGCACGCATGGCTGATGTAAGGCGGGCATCATCAGGAGGCGCTCGGCACTTGGATGCCGCATGACCAGTGGCACCGCAGTGACAGCATGTGACAGTGCTAGAGGAGGAAGATGAAGACACGGTGTTGTCAGAACCGCGATCCCTGCCACCCATTCCTGGACCACCACCACTAGAGGAACCCCCCGGCCTTTGCCTTTCCCACCCTTCCCCCCCACCCCGACCACCCCCCTGTGAAGCGAGAGATGTGGCTGTCGTGGTGGAAGTGGTGGTCTAGGATGATGAAGAAGCACAAGAGGAGGAAGAAGAGAGTGCAGTGGTAGTTTCTGCAACTGTGGTGCGGTGAATGCTTTTGCTCTGCAGTGAGTTCTTCCCATCTTTCAGATGCTTGGAGGTGAAATCCCACAAGGCCCCTACGCCAGGAGGTGCATGAGCAAGGACAGGAATGGCAGCCAAGCGTTCAAGCTCAATGGCCTTCACCTCCCGGAAGACATCGCTGAGTTCCGGGATGAGGCCGTTGACAATAGAAAGAATAGCAAGGAGGTGTCCAGGGGCGGCCTTGCCAAGGTCCCGAAGTAACCGCAGACTACGAGCCCAATAGGCGTCGGCAGTCTTATCAACACGCATGGAGAGCGTGTTGAACTGAATAGTGACCACGCTTTGAGCTGCATACCCAGTCACTGTTGTGCGCGTTTGATCAGTGCGTAAGCACCAACAGGGTGAGCAGTAGTGCGGGGTGCTGTGTCGGCATTGTAGGACCCGATCTTGTCAGTGAGATCGTTGGGTCCGGCGCGAATCAGGGCACGAACAGCGTGGGCAGACTCAGACTCAACTAGCATGAAAAGGTGGGTCAGCAGAGGGATTGGGCTCATGGTAGTACTCCCAGAGCTACTCTCCCTACGCCCAGGCACTAAAGCGGACTTCCCAAGAATGGAAGGTGAGATTAGAGGTGAAGTGAGGTAGATTAGAGTCAAAGTCAGGTTTGCGCTGCACTGATGGGGCAAGTGCCTTGGCTACAGTGTCGCCAACGCTGACAGCAACTGTAAGAGGGTTAGAGGAGGATGAGCCAGTGGCAACAAGTGCAAAATTGGATGAAGTGGAGAATCCAGCAGCGATGCCGGCAGATGGTGTGCTGTGCTGTGTGGGCTGGAGATGGTTAATGAACAAGTTAGCAATGTGATCTGCGAAACTCTCCTGGTCAGCTTGCACAGCACGCAGCTTGTCCTTAGCAGCGCGCTGAGTAGTAAGTGCAGCCTACACAACAGTGCGCTCATGTTGCAGTTCAGCCTGCAGGGCCGCGTATTGGTCATCGTCAACTGGTATGTTGCCAGTGACGTGACTCTGCCGAGAAATTTTTGGCAAAGCTTCCCTTTCCCCAGTGGGCGTGGGAAATGTGGGATGAGTATGTTTGGAGTCTGCTGCAAGGCAACGACCTGGACACATAAACACGTCAATGCAAAAGGGGCATAAACAAAAGAAGAGACCAAGCTCACCAAGCACAGTGGCGCAGAAAAAAGAACGGCGGGAGAGTAGCTGCAGCTGGGGAAGCGACAACTGCAACAGTAGCAGATGTAGAGACGACGAGGCAGGCTACTCCCGTCAATGCGGTAGCTGACAGGGTGGAGATGGTTGCAGTAGTCGAGACCAAAATTTGGACATGATGAGTCGCTAAAGATGAGGAAGAGGACAAAGCTGACGCCTATACATTGGAGATGTGAATGGATTCGATGGCACTAGAGAGAGTCGTAGCCGTTGCAGTTGCTACCGAAGCAATTGCGTTAGCTACGGCAGCAATCTGTTGATCAATATGTTGATGGCAGTAGCCGCCAGAGAACCCTAGTTAACTTCAGCTGTAGTGTAGGTCTCAATGGCTCTGCCAGCGGCAATGCTGGGTGCTGCACGTGCAGCTCGTGCCATGGCCTCAAACGTGGAAGCAACAACAGCACTAGATACAAGTGTAACCTGCACAGTAGTCAAAATTTCAGGGAATGGAGAAGCAGTTGACTCTACAACTGAGGCAGCTGGGGATGCGGCATGGCGTGAAGCATGCCCTTCAGATGCTGCTGCTGCAGAGGACATTGCTGCGCCGCAAGGGACAGCAGTGCGGCGTTGCTGGCGAGTTCTATGGACAAAGGGTGGGCTTACTGGTGATTGGAGAGGTTGATGATCACGCGGTGGAGCCGTGGCTGGTTTGTTCTCCGCCGTCGGGGAGTCGTCGGCGGCAGACTGACAGTGAGCGACGTAAACTCTGGCGTCCTCCCACTCGTAGTAGTCGGCAAGATCGTAGTCCTCGCCGGGGTGATATCCCGAACTGCAGCGACAAACCCTTGACCACACCTCTTGCTCAATCCTCTCCTCAAAACATGCGATCTCGTCGTCATTGCGGGCGCGCTCGCGAGCAGACGTGGGTGAAGTGGGGATTGCTTTGGTTACAGGAGGAGACGCCAGTGCGCTAAGTGCTTGGCTGCCAGGACGGCAGCCTGAGGTACTGAGAGAGGCACAATGGTTGGAGAGTAACATTTGATGCTTGCACCATTGTGTGCCTCAGCCGCTCCCGGTAATGCAACTGTAGTAGATGCACCAGATGCAGGAAGGGGGCAGCGACGGGGAGGCACTGGTGCCATAGTCGCAGTTGTGCACTAGGCAAGCACTGTGCACAAGGCAAGTGCACCACGTGAAGTATGGGTGCAGTGTGTGCTGTTGAGAGGAGTGTGCACATGCGATTGCTGAGAAACAGGAGCGGCGGTCGACACAGCCGTCGTGCGTGCAGAGGCCTAAGATCGGCGGAGTGCTAGAGGACTGCGGTGGAGAAGAGCCAATACCGTAGTCGCAGTTGTGCACAAGGCAAGGGCACCACGTGGAGTACAGGTGCAGAGTGTAAAACTGCAAGGAGTATGCACGAGCCACTGCTATCAAAGCAAGAGCTGCGGTTGACGTGGCCGACGTGCGTGCAGAGGCCAAAGCTCAACAGAGTGCAAGAGGACGGCAACAAAGAAGTGCCAGTGCCGTACTTGCAGCTGTGTCGTGCACTAGAGCAGTGCACCACGTCAATCATGATTGTAGTGTGTGCAGTTGCAAGGGGTAGTGACAGTTGCTGCGGCCTCTAGTTACTGTCGTCGTACGTGAGCTGCATGCGCGGGATCACCCGCCACGTGGATGTGACCCAATGAGGCCTCAGGACTGTCGTGAGGAGGAGGAAGTCCTCCTGCTTTGATACAAGTAGGTAGCTTTGAGTTGCTAGTGTGAACAAGCAAGCAAGCAAGCAACCGGAGAAACACCATGGATCAGGGGTAAGCTCACGTAACGTAAAAGTGAATGCCAGAGAAACAAGTGTGTATGAGCAAGGAGCAAGTGAAGTGCTAAGTGCCAGTTGACCGGACCACCCTCGCAAACCTCTCGTTGTGGGGCCCGGACGCCACCCACGGATCAAACCTGGCCTTGGAGCGAGCGAGCTCTAGGCTGTTTCTCACACGCCAGTATAAAACGGATGTGTGGTCCCGAGGGATCAGCAACCCAGATCACTGCGCTAGATCATGCAAGTGCATAGGAGTCCAACCTCATCATGTACTCTTACAAATGTACCCCCCATTTTTATACGTAGAGTATGAACCATCACTACACAGATGCTCTCCTTAAGTTTGGTGTTGGTGCTGTGGCCACCACTTGACAACTTGATGGTGTTACCACTACTGTGCGTCCAATGTTGCGTCACAGTCTTGCACCAGATAGCCTCAGTCCAGATCAATCACCTGCACTGATGACGTGTGTGTGTGTGTGTGTATGTATGTGTGTGTGTGTGTGTGTATGTATGTGTGTGTGTGTGTGTGTATGTATGTGTGTGTGTGTGTGTGTATGTATGTGTGTGTGTGTGTGTGTATAGTCAAAGAGGTCTCTTGCGTGTGTCATGACCATAACCAACACTCACTAGCTGATTTGTGATCTGTGAGATCAAAACTAAGTGGTGAGGAGTTAGCGCTAGAAAGGCAAACATAATTGAGAATGAACGGAATAGCAACTGGGAATGAGAACAACTGAGAGAACCCTCACAGGTCCAGGCCTAGCTCAAATCTGTGCAGCTTACTCAGCTCTGTTACTCAAGTTACCTACCAATCAGGAAATTCCTCTATTTTCCAGGCATGCTGAGTTTTCTCGGTGAGCCCTGCAAGACAGCCGACGGTCCCAAACTCGGGCATCGTCCGTTTTGTCCAGAAAACTGGACCATGCCTAAATGCCCAAGCTGCAAACACAGTCGTGTGGTCAGAATCATCCACAAAAACAACAGCAAGGTGTTATGACTGCCCAAACTCAGGTAGCCTCTAGGCTAGAATGACTCAGGCCATAACGATGCCCGAAACATCTGAAACCCGGACCCTAAGCATAAGATGATGCTCCGAGTGCAACTCTGCAGTCAGATCTGGCATTGGATAGGCTCAAGCAGTATGTGCAGAGGCAGTGACCGCCAACGGCATGACTGCTGAGGAGGCCCGTCGATGGAGTTGAGCACATCATGCGTCTGAGGGAAATGGCTTGGCAAGATGTGTGAAGACCTCAGTGTGCGTGGGCTCTACTGGATGACGCTCCAGTGGCGTCTTGTCTTGCCGTCAATCATGTGCACGCTGATTTCATAAGTCGGGATGACACAATAGAGCAGAATGAGAGGTGCGCAAAAACCAACACTTCCCCATGACTCACAGATGCAATGCACATAGGCGGACAATGAGCACATCCACCTGAGAAGAAACACTCCCTAAGGACACGTAGATGAGCAAGCAGGGACAAAGAGGGCAACTCACGGACGTACACCGACCGCACTCACAGCCTTCTTGAATGAGTCACACTTCAATGCCTTGGTCAAGAAGTCAGCCAACTGTCGTACCGTCTCAACCCACACAATGTTAATGCTGGCGTAGTGCAACAACGAACGCACATAGTGATACTCAACATTGATGTGCTCTGTGCGCGTGTGATGCACGGCGTCATTGTGAGCGATGGCCATGGCACTCTCATTGTCACAGTGCAACATGATGGATGCAACAGACTCACGCAACTTGGACAACACACGACGCAACCACACGCTCTCACACATGCCAGAGCCAAGGGCCACCTACTCAGCCTCAATATTGCTGCCTGCAATGCAACCCTGCTTGTTACTATGCTAGGACACAGCTGTGCCGCCAACAAGATATATCGAGCCAATGTGGCTCCAGGCTACCAACCTAGTCACTGTCTGTGTAGCCCATCGTGGCAACAAATGGCTATCGGCTGTACATGAGGACTCATCGTGGACTAGCGCAGTACGTAGATCGTGGCCTTGAAGTGGAGGCGATCCGGCTCCTAAGAGAATTGAGCCAGGAGGTTCACAGAAAACGTGATACCTGGGCGCATCGTCATTGCAACAAACATCAGTGACCCGATGACTCGCAGATACGTGGTCACATCAACTGGCCCCCCCATAACGCCTGGGTCGTGGCTCTTCAGCTTTGCCCGACCATCGGGCGACATGGGTGAGGTTGCACTTGGTACAAGGGGCTGAACCTCGGCGAAGCAAGCAGATATGGTTTGGACGTAGGCGGCCTAGTGGATGTGCACGACACCTGGGAGTGGTCATGCTCCAACTCCATGTCTAGGAACACTCGGGCAGGTCCGAGGTCCTTCATCCTGTAGGCAGCATGCAGCAGATCCTAGACACACTGCATAACGATTCATTCGGTGACCCAATGAGGAGGTTGTTGACGTAGACTAGGACAGCGACAAAGGGCTGGCCTCTCGGGCTCATGAACAATGTGGGGTCTGCGGTGCTGCGAAGGAGGCTGCCACAGAGAAGTGTGCGATTAACTTCCTGGTTCCAGCAGCAAGGCGACTGCTTCAGACCATAAAGGGCATTTCATAGTCACCAGACTTTGCTTGTGCTATCGTCAAAGCCTAGGAGTTGCACCATGTAGAGTTCCTTACCCTCTAGCGAGCCATGGAGAAAGGCGTTACTCACGTCCATCTGATGCAGTTCCCACCCGTGCTGGGTATCCAGACCAAACAGCACGCGACTAGTGGAGAACCGGCTGACCGGAGCAAAGATCTGGTCATAGTCAATCCCACGGACCTGAGCAAACCCCTTGGCCATGAGACGAGCATTGTACTTGCCTAGGGATCCGTTGGGCTTCCACTTACGGAGGAAGACCCACTTGGCGCCGATGGCCTTGCGGCCGGGAGGGAGGTCGACAAGCTTGTAAACCTTATGCTGCCGGATGGCGGCGAGCTCATCAGCGCGTGCAGCCTCCCAGTATACAGCCTCGGGGGAAGCACAAGCCTCAAGCAGGGTGGTTGGATCCTCAGGATGTGCAGTGGAGTGGACAATGAGGGCGTGCGCGTCCCAAGCCCGAGGTGATATGCACGCGAGTGCGGGCATAGTGGCATGTCGGTGCTCCTAATGGAGCATGGCATTGCCCAGTGCAGAGCCTGGGTGGAGGTGTGCAATAATGGCCAATGTGGCCAGGCCGAGGGCCTTGGTGCCATGGTCCCCATTCACATGTGTGGAAGTGAGTCTGTTGTGAGACGAAGAGACTCGTGGAGCGACAGGGAGTCGTGGCACAAAAGGGCATGGCACGGCGGCGTGTGCGCTCACTGATGACCTGGAATGGAGACCGCCATCCCGACTACACATGTAGTGTGGCACAGCAGGAGGCAAAAGAGAAGGGGAGGCTGGGAGCAAGTTGGTTGGTGTCTCGGGCGCATCCTAGGACGTCGAATCCTCTGGGAGCATGGTCCCAGAGGGTCCAGCTCACGCAAATGAGGCTGTCAACCCGGAGGGTCAGCTGACGCGGACGGGGTCGCTAGCCTAGAGGGGCTAGCTGACACACATGGGGCGATTGGCTCGGAGGGGCCAACTAACATGGACAGGGCCGCTTGCCCGGAGGGGCTAGCGGACGCGGACGGGGCGGTCGGCCCGGAGGGATTTAGCTGAGGCAGGCAAGGCTGCCAGCCTGGAGGGGCCAGCGGACACGGATTGGGCGTTTGGCCCCGGAGGGGCCAGCTGACGTGGACAGGGTTGCCGGCCCGGAGGGGCAAGAGAACGTGGACGGGGCGGCGGCCCTGATGGGACAGCTGACGCGGACGGGGTTGTCGACCCGGGGGGTCCAGCGGACGAGGACGAGGCGGCCGGCCCAAGGGGCTAGCTGACGCGAACAGGGCTGCCGGCCCAGAGGGGCCAATGGGTACAGGCGGGGCTGCAAGCCCGGAGTGGCCAGTGAGTGGAGGCGATGTGCAGCCCAGAAGCGGCAGGACGGATGAAGGAATTCTGCCTTTGGCCAAAGACCCAGTAGTAGCACGAGAAGTAGTCGGTGAGGGTGAAGACATAACGTCCGTACTCCCCGATAGACTCTGTGGGAAAGGGGGCCATAAAACTGGAGTGGATCAAGTCCAAAGGGGTGGATGCACGGTAGGAGGATAGAGGATAAGTCAAGTGGTACATCTTCCCCTGAGCTCAGTCAATTCACTCAGTGGGACACGGCAAGGGAAAGGAGTCAGAATCAAGGCCCTTGGCCGGTTGGGTGCAGAGCATGCTATCGATGGCAGCCAAGTGGATGTGGCAGAGGCGGTGACATAGAAGGCGTGTGTGCTATGGAGAGAGCATGGTGGTGAAAAACACATGGCCTGTGTTTTTTGACAGAAAGGATAGACGAGGCACGTGCCACAGGTTGTCAAGGGCGGTGGCGTGTAGGACAACACGACCAGATGGACGCAATGACACATTGCCAATACCATACGAGTGCAAGATGTCCACGCTCATGCAGGCGAGGGCACTGACGGACTAGAGGGTGAGCTCAAGAATAGGGACGAAGAGGACATCAGTCACAAAGACGTCCCCAATAGGACCATGGAAATGATCGAGACAAACGTCGCAGACAGGTAGCACCTTTCAAGAGCCCGTTCGGAGACCAGACACATCGCCAATGGGACGAAACACACTCAAGGCCTCGTGAGAGGCCGTCATGTCATGCGTGACCCCGGAGACAATGATCCAGCTCTCAGCCTGGTCCTGGACTAGTGTCGCCAGGTCGCTAACTGTCACAACGCAGTGGGTGAGAGATGCGGACGCGATAGAGGAGGACGCGAACCGAGACTGCCAATCATCAACCCATGCGATGTCATCATAGACAGGAGTAGGAGGAGAGGACACGAGAGATGAAGAGATAGACAATGAAGGAGGATAGGCCATAGCTGAATCTCAGTCATGCAAGGTGGGGAAGGGGAACAGGAGGTGATGCAAATCGCACTTCCCTAGAGGGGAGGACAATGTAGGCCAAGCTGAAGAGTGATAAACTGATCCAATTGGCGCTCACGTTTAGAGGACTCGGGGGATGTAGAACGAATACGGTGAGACTGTGTCAAACTCCATAAGAGAGGGCGACTACATGAGTGACGGAAGGAAGGAGACCGACGGCTACAAATGGGGCTGTTGCGGGGCCAAAGATGCCAAGATTGGTGCGGTTGTCAGATGAGTGGAGCCTTCGGACGGGGTGGAGGCATCAGGGACGGTGACGACCACGGCATTAGCGGCAAGACGGTGCTTATACTGGCAATGCATGGTGGCAATGACGCCTACCTCATCCGTCGGGAGCGGGTACGTGTACCACCCGTGTCCTGGCTGGCCACAATTGTGGCAGACCGGGCTGCCACCACTAGACCCGGTCAGCTTCTATTGCTGGCTCTTCCCCTTTTTTCCCTTGCGCTTCTTCCTTGACAAAGAGGAGTCGACGGACATTGCTGCTGCGGGGGCAGCGACAGCCATTGAGGCAAGTGCAGGAGAGGCGAGGGTCTCCGTGCGCTGGATGCGTGACTCCAAACGAGCCTCCTCAATCTTGAGCAATACCTGATGCATGGCTACAGAGAAAACGAGACTAGCGTGCTCGGGAGGACGGAAGGACGATGGGGCGCTTGCATGGCTCTATGGTGTCGGTGGCTGCAGTATTGCATTTTGCTACATCAACATAGGAAGTTGCTGGCGAATGGTGGCCAGGGGGTCTGATGAGCCAGCGGGGCCGGCGACGAAGCCTGTGGTGGCTTGCTGCTGCTGTGGTGGTGGCAGGGGCTGATGTTGCTGCAGCGCTAGTTGTTGTTGTTGTTGTTGTTGTAGCTATAGGGCAAGGACAAGGATAGGGGAAAGGGAAGGGGCAGGGGTAGGGGTTACTGCTGTAGCTATTGTTGTGGCTGTTGGTGCTATTACTGTTACTGCTATTGCTCTGGCGGTAGTGGTAGCTACTTCTTGCTGCAGCAGGTGCTGTTGCTGCTGTTGCGGTAGTGGTGGATGCTGATGCTGCAGCGGCTGCTGCTACTGCTCTTCGCTGTTGTAGCTGCAGAAGCAATTGTAGGAAAGGGGGACCAATGGGTCCTCCAATAGAGGAGGACCCTTCCCCTCTAGGGCTTTCAGCCATGGCCTGGTGGGAGTTTGGGGTTTTTTTATGCCGACATCAACAGTGACGTCAGGATGGACATCTCTAGTGACGTGTTGTTACGTCTACTATCGTTTTTTCGTTGCTACTACTGTTGGTGTTGCTGCGGCTGTGCGCTGCTGCTGCTATTGTGGCTACTACTAGGTTGTCGCTGCTACTACTACTATTGTAGCTACTATAGTTGCTACTGCAACTGCTTTTGTGGCTATTGCTATGGCTGCTGCTACTGCGGCAGCTGTTATGACTGCTACACTACTACTACCGTTAGAGCTGCTGCTACGTCACTTCTGCTATTGTGCTTGCTATCGGAGCTACTGTGACGCTACTGTGCTGCGACTGTAGT
Source organism: Penium margaritaceum (assembly GCA_023375785.1). Classification (NCBI taxonomy): domain Eukaryota; kingdom Viridiplantae; phylum Streptophyta; class Zygnematophyceae; order Desmidiales; family Peniaceae; genus Penium; species Penium margaritaceum. Next base: position 55,855 of record SZWC01008777.1, read on the forward strand.
TGCGCTATGGCTGGTTCTCTGGCTGCTGCAGCGGTACCTACGACTGTGTTTCTGGTGATGTCGCGATTGTGGCTCCACTACAATTACTTCTTTGGCTGTAACTACGCTGCGGCTGCTGCCGCAAGGCTGCTTCGGCTACTACAGGTGCGCTGCTACTGTTGCAACTGTTGCAGTGCTAGGTGCTGTTGCTAACATGGCAACAACAGCAAAGGAAGGAGGAGAAGGGGAAGATGAAGGGATTTCCCTTGTCTGTTGCATCGTCGCCGCGTGCGTCAATGTTGTGACGACGTCGTCCGTCAATGCTACCGCCGTCGTAGGGTGAGTGCTGCCAAAAACATTTCGGCAGCATTTCTCCCACGTCACGAGCATTTTGATGACACCACCTGGCGGGTTAAATCCTTTCAATATAATCCAGCAGAGTTTTCCTTGCACAAGCGTGTATTTGGGACCACCGGCTTTGACTGGGACCTCTACGCCTCACTGCTACTCAGATCAGCTGCTTCTGTTGTGCTCTGGCTCTGATATCAAGCTAGAAACTTTCCTAGAGTGGCTTGTTGGGGATGCAACATAATTGTAGTAGGCCCGGCCCCACGCTCGTTGCTTTGCACTGCTGCCCCCACTAGCTGCTCTGTGACTTCTGAGAGGAGAACTGAGCGATGAGGAATTAGCGCCAGAAAGGCAGAAAGAACTGAGAATGAACTCCTTGGCAGCCGAGAATAAGACAGCTGAGAGACCCCTCACAGATCTAGGTCTAGCTCATTTCTGTGCACCTTGTTACTCAGGTTACCAACCAATCAGGAAATTCCTCTGTTTTTCAGGCAGGCTGAGTTTTCTTTGTGAGCCATGCCAGACAGCTGATAGTCCCAAACCTGGGCGTCGTCCATTTTTCCTGAAACTGGTCCATGTTAAATAGCCACACTGCAAACACAGTCATGCGGTGAGAATCAGACAGAAGAAAGAGCAGCATGGAATTATGACTGCCCAAACCCAGGCAGAATGACCCCGGCCACAACGGTGCCCGAAAAATCTTAAACTTGGACCCTGAGCAGAACATGATGTTGCAAGTGCAACCGTGCAGTCAGATCTGGCACAGGATGGGTGTAGGAAGTTTCTATGGAGGCAGTGACCGCCAGTGGCGTGACTGCTGAGGAGGCCCGCCGATGGAGCTGAGCACGTTATGCATCTGAGGGAAGAGGCTCTAGCAAGATATGTGTAGACCTCAGCCTGCGTCGGCTCCACCAGATGATGCTCCAGCAGCGTCTCGTCTCGCCATCAGTCATCTACACGCCTATGTACACAAGCCAGGAGGACACAACAGAGTACAATGAGAGGTCCACAAAAACCAACAAGCGCCACACAGCTGGTGACGCACGCGACAGTGTTAGTTTGTCCTAAAAACCGTCAAAATCAATTGATTTGGTCGTAGCTCAGTGCAAAGGCATCCGAATGCATAACCATTTATTCTCATTGTTGTGATGTGATTTTAGTCATCCTTGTCTGTTAGTGAAACTTGCTATGACGACTTGGTTGTGTCCATGCCTGTGCACATCCTTGATGCAGACCCACCTTGCACCGGAGTACCGTTGAGTTGTGGCCCCATCCACCAATAGTGCCGGTTTACGGCATTATGGGTGCTTGATGGGACACTCTATAGCTTTCGTGCATTGTCTGGAGCTTTCTCAATGGACTGGCATTCAAGCCCGTTATACATGTTTCGCATTGTGTGTCCACCACTAGATAGTGAACCTGTACATGTGACCTATCGTAGTGTCCGGCTTGGAAATCTACATGTCTGGATTCATATGGCGTTGGGTTTTGATGCCTGCACGCAGTGTCTTTTTGGTGTATGGGCCTCAAGCTATCATATGATCTTTTGTCGTGAGAGCTTTCAAGAATGTGCCAGTGGTCCTCCAACATCTACATCACTCCTTCTATGACATGTATGGTGCACTATAGCCTCCTAGTTCACCCATGCGTGGCTGATAAAGCTATTTTGGTGGTTGAGACTTGTGCACTTGGTGGTTTGTGCAAGTACTCTAAGATATGCCATGATGACTTGCCGCATATTGTCACTGATAGGTTGTGCATTCTCCCTATGGTCAAGACCCGGGTATACGGTGGTTTGTACCGACACTTAGGGGGTCCCAGTAGTGATTGATCAAGCCTTTGTTGGCTTTTGTCAGGTAAAAGCAGTTTGTATGTGGCCGAGATCTGGATGTCCAATTACATGTTCCGGCATCTTGGGAGGCCTAAACTTGCCTAGCTTGGCATACCGGTGATTCTTATGTATCAGTGTAGCGTCTGGATGTGTTTAGGGTTTATTGCATATTCTCTCGTCGGTCAAGACCTGAGCACACGGTTGAATCTTCTAGTGCCTTGAAGACCTCCCTTGTGTGGTTTCATGTTCTATGACCTGTGTATTCCCAGCTCTAACCTTTTGGCACGACGGGGATGACGTGGCCTAGTGGGCGAGCCTCCAATTCCCGGTACATAAGCTCTTAGTACGGCTCATTGTACTCTCTTCCTTGTTTTTTCAAGTTGTGGGTTCCAGCCAAATTCTGGTGCTGACATTCTCTCACTCGCCACCAGAGCTCGTGTGCTATCTAGCATGGACGTGCATGCCCTAGGTCAACTTAAGTACAATAAAAGGATTTTTGGCTGGTTTTGGAACAAGCTGGCACTACCGCATGCGTCAGCAGCTGTGTGCCACGGCAGGTATGCATGTTGTGTGCTTTTCAGTTGTCATTTCTCTTTGAATGTTAAAGCTATTGAAGCTTGCAAGCTTTTTGCGTCTCCTTAGTCTAAGCCTTGTTGTTTCCCGTGCTTGCTAGTGCATCATCTGGCCGGGCAAAGTCGCCATGTCAGCAACAATAAGGCTACGAAGCTTCCAAATACCTATTTATGGTAACATAGTCACGAGACTTCTCTTGTTGTGATGCGTAGCAGAGACGTCGAATCAGAAGTGATTGTGAGAGTCGCAGCTGCACAAAAGGTCCAGGGACCCACTGCAACAGGAGGTATGGTTCATCATGTAATCTTTTTACACTGTCTCATGTGTGCATTAAGAAGCAATCGTATAGGAAGTTTCCAAGAAATTCAGTTGTCTATAGTTGCAAGTGTGTTCACTCAAAGGTGGATGTACAAAAACCTAGAATCAAACCAAACAAATGAGAATAGTATATTGTTACGAATTCACATGATAAAGATACATCAAAGCAAATGGTTATTGAGGTATGATGAATCAAAGGTATTTCACACAGTGCTATACGGGTGTATAGGTACTTGCACAGAAAGGTAGCTTCCTAGAAGGTGACAAGGATTATGAAGAGATTCTTGGTATTTAGACCATTATACATCTGTTAAGAGTTTCTTATAACACCTAGTTTGCGTACACATTCTAAGAGATCTCCTACATTGTATTCCTGGCTTTTTTGTACATGTACAGGACAATATCAAGTATGTTCAATACACTTTTGCTCATACATGGTACACTTGATTGGATGGGCCTCTTCCCTCCTCCCCCCTTCCCCCACGGAGTGTACGAGGCAAGCGTATGAGGGAGTGTATGTGGTGGAATTCACAAAGCATACAATAGTGTACATCTTGTAACTTATTCAAACATAGCTTACACAAGTACACTAGTGTCTATTTTCAATGCCTCCTCCTATACACGGTTTCATACACTTGTCTCATACACTTTCTAGTTTGATGGAGGGGGTGGATCTGTTAACCGACCGGTCCGTTAACTTTGCTTCGTCCATCCTCCCCCTTGCCCCCCCCCCCTCCCCCCCCGAGTGTATGTGGTGAGTATATGAGGGGGTGTGTGTGGCGGAAGTCACAAATTGTATACAAGTGTACATCTCGTGACTTTTGGGAAAATGTCACAGGAGAGTACAGTAGTGTCTTTTTTAATACCATCCCTGCATACACCACCTCATACACTCGCCTGGTACATTTTTTCTGTTTGGGGAGGGGGAAGGACGGGTCCGCCGACATCTCTTGGTCCCTCCTCGTCCCCTCCCTCCCGAGTGTATGAGGCGAGTGTATGAGGTGAGTGTATGAGGGGGTGTATGTGGCGGAAGTTGCAAAATGTACACAAGTATACATCCCGTTACTTCCTAGAAATTCTCTCATGAGAGTACACTAGTGTCTTTTTTCATATCTCCCAACATACACCGTCTCATACACTCGCCTTACATACTTTTTGTTTTTGGGGAGGAGGGGGGACGGGTCCGCTGACATTGCTTGGTCCATCCCTTCCCCATGTTATATGAGATGAGTGTATGAAGGGGTGTATGTGGTGGAAGTCACAAAATGTACACAAGTGTATATTTTACGACTTCCTAGAAATTCTTCCACAAGACTACACTTGTGTCTCTTTTCATACTCCTCCCACATACACCGCCTCATATACTCGTCCCATACACTTCTTCTGTTTTGGGGAAAGGGACAAGTCCGTCAAAATCGCTCGGTCCCTCTCCCCTCCCCTCCCCGGAGTGTATGAGGCGAGTGTATGAAGGGGTGTATATGGCAGAAGTCACAAAACATACAAAAGTGTACATCTCGTGACTTCCTATAAATTCCTGCACCTGAGTATACTAGTGTCTATTTGGTACCCCCCCCCCTCACACGTACACTGTCTCATACACTCGCCTCATATATTTGTTTGTTTTTGAGGAGGGGGGTCTACCAACATCGCTCAGTCCCTCCCCCCATCCCCCCCCCCC
>SZWC01008777.1:69241-85230 GCA_023375785.1 Penium margaritaceum
GTTCTGCCGCTCTCACTCACGACCACCGGCTGTCACAGCAATGAAGTGACGCACATCGTCTGTTGGTGTTGGACGGGAAACCATGCAAGTAACCTCTTGACTTCACACACACACACACACACACACACACACACACACACACACACACACACACACACACACACACACACACACACACACACACACAACCCTGCAGAAGAATGAAAAGTTCCTATATGCACACGGAGTTTTGGATGTTGCATTGGTGCACTCATCTCATACATTAAGTATCTAAAAGATGCAAGCCACATAAGACCATTGGTGGTGGTGGCTAAAGACATGGGCAGATAAATCACATCATGGTCTCTCAGTTCCAGATACATCGTGCACTAATTAACCTGTTGCAGTGGGCCATCTAGATTTTTACTAGACAAGAGAGCTTTCCATGCATGCTACATATTCTTGTGGCCTGTTTGACTTTTTGGTCAGCAGCCCAAGTAGACGCCATCGGATAATATATCAGGTTGGTCGAGCTTGACCTTGTAGATGGCAGCAAGGCTCCATGTGAGACCTCCTCACGTGCGTGGCCTCGTCAAAGATGTTGCGCCCAAAACACACTTACTACTCCTTGTGTGGCTTGTGTTCTATTGCCAAGGATTGCTTCTCCCCATCCATATCGCCATGTGGCTTGTTTGTTCTCGTTCCACCACCTCTGTCATGGTTTGAACCCTCACTCCACATTGTCCTTCCCTAAATACATTATCATCGTTGTGGCCTCTGGCCTGGAACGACTTTCCTCACTTACTACGTCTTTGTCACTGAGGCACCTCTGCTGCATTTGTTTGTAGTAGCTGGGGGCGTGAGCAGCAACAACAGTCACACTGGTAGTACCTCTCCTCATGATGGCTATACCTTGTGTGAGACATTCTTACCTTGTTGCCATCTCCCAAGGGACAGGTTCTCAACACTCACATAGAGAGTACTACATCAGACTTTGCGGCTGCTGTGCTGCAACTGCACCTCGTATAGATGAAATAGTCATTTCCTCTTCAAAGACACAACCATGGACACGTATTTCCCAGCAGTACCTACAGTGGTCATACTCTGCACCCGCAACACATATCTTACAGCCATGGACAAGAGGAGTCGTGTACTGGCCCGTTCAACCTTGACCCGGTGAAGTGGCGGTCTTGGCTGCTGCCTCTCACTTTGCCAAGTTGGTCTCTCTACCCTTGACAGGGCCAACCCCAACTTCCACAATGGCTACATCTGAACGAGCCTGCATTGCTGATGATATTGCAGCTTACGAGGAGGAGCAGGAGCGGATCTGGTGGCTTGAGCACCGCCGCTGAAGTGCAACTACATATCAGGCAAGAAGTATGACCTCCCCGAACACTATGTCCATGAGGAGGCAGAGGCTTATCGTTTGTGCGCTCCAGCGTCCGAAGACTAGCTATCACGCCAAGGTGCACCCGTTCCCATGCAAACGCTATCTGAGAAGCATCCTCAGAAAAACTCTGGTCAGTCCTTCTGGTCCCTTTAGGAACCGTAGTCAACGTCAGAACGTATATGTCGGCGGCATCGACACAGCTCTCAGAGATATGCAACCATGCACGCCTCCACTGCTGTGGTCCATGCTCTCCATCTCCTTCATTGGCCACAACTCAGCATCTTCTCTATCTAGTGTCCAAATCAGCCGCTTTATCCTCCTTCTCTACAGCAGCTGTATCCGGTACCTTGTTCTTGGTTGTCTCATCTGCACCGACCATTTTTTTTTGTGGCTACCTCTTCTTCCTCGGCTATTCATCTGCTTCTAACTCAGTGCTACTAGGCTCAGTGAGCTATCACTGTACCCTTCTCTGCCTTGTCTGTTTTTGCTCCTCTGTCCTCTTGCTTGTCCTGCAAATTCTTGGGTTCCTCTCTGCCTTGGATTACACTGTCCTTGCTTCTCAATCTATCAATGCTATCAATGTTATCACCAGTTCTATCATCAACACCATATTTCAACAACAGATGTCAGCTTTATCTTCCATCTCTGATCCGCATATGTTCTCAAGTCGTTAAACTGCCGCTCTTCTCCTTCGTCGCAAAAACCTGAAATGAGGAGCAAGTATCACTTGTCCTTTGCATTAGGTTCAAAAGCCCCCGTCCTTGTTTCAGAAACGTGCATCATCTTACAATCTTTCTTGCGACAGCGATCGGCGACATTGTTACCAACGTGCTTCAGCCACTGAACAAGTCCAATGATAAAGAAGAGCTTATCTTGACAACAATATTTTCTGCCCTTCTCCAGATTTAGTAGACCATCATTGAAGACAGAGCGCCTCCTCATGAAGCTCTTCTTGTATTAAACGACTCTCTCTTTACCAAGCAACTCTTCCGTATGCGCCATTCATATTCTCACGACGCCGCTCACCATCCAAGTCCCCATTGCTAGATTAACAAAAGGGATGACTTCTCAGTGCCGCTTCATTGCAACATTCACGTCCCAGGTGGCATCAAGAAGACATGTACAAGGATATCATAATCCACAGTTGAGGCACAGATTTATGTCTTTCCATGAACTCCAAAGGAAGGATTCAATTGTATTCCTTCCTTGCAAATGGGTCTAAAGCCAAATGATGAAAATTGACATCAAGACCCTAGTAAATTTTACAATACATGACAATCTGCATTGCTCAAAAATTCATAAAAGCACGGAAATCTCCATAGTTGCGATGCATTCATCATATGGATACAAAGCACGTTAAACCCTCTCATCCTTTACCATCACCTCCTCAGGCACCCAGGCTTTTGTTCCCTCCAGCGCTGTTAAGACAAGCAGATGGTCAATAAGTGTCCCTATTTCCCAGACCTTCAACTCTTCAAGCCAGAAATGTGTAGCCCACATCCATGAAAAGCTTTGAGAATCACCTCATCCCCTCCTCTTGTCAAGAGAAGATCATCCCCTTGGCATCCTCTACATTAATCTTATAGGACCGATGAATCTCTCCAACATTCAAGGGTATGAATACATCCTTACTGTTGTAGATAAACACTCCAGGTTTGATGCATCCATCTTAAAAAAAACAATGCTCATGCAAGACACACCTTCTTGATATGGACCCGCATAAAATGGTACACCTTGGATGCAACATTGGACGTATCTGGACCGATTATGCCTTCCTCACCGAACATGGCATTGGTCACAAGATGATAGTGCCACAATCACCGGAATAACATGTTGTCGTAGAATGCCACAATTGGGTCCTTGTGGCCTCAACTCAGACTCTCATGGTGCACGTGGGAACTCCAGAAACATCTTGGACATACATCTTTTCCTCTGTCAACAACTTCTACCAAGCCAAGAACTTTCTTTAACGTCAATCCAGCCAGAATCTGGCTGTAATAAACGTTTCATTCATCATTTTGTGGGGATCGACAGATTTTTTTTTTTTTCAACAAAAAAGATCCAGCCTTAATCCATCTTCCTAACGTTAGACCAATGAGGACGATGCGACACATCGTTTGTTTGTCAGAGGTCATCCTTATTTCTTACGACTGCCTCTATATGATCAAACGCCATGTCTACTCTTGCAAAGTAACCCCTTACCCCTACCAAACTACATTTTATTCACATAGTCCATGCTCACGAAACATCTTCCCTGATCTAAATCCATCCACCTCCCAGATCCCTGTACCTTTATGAGCATCGTCCTCATTAGATTTATCCTTCTGAGATGTTGTTGTCCTAAGACACTGATAACCCCTTGCAATCACTGGTATCCATCACCTCAGCTCCTTTTTTGTGACAAACAGATCATATCTCTCTCTCAATATCTTCATTCACTGAATACATAGAGGTGAATAAATTCCCTCTAAGTATTGCACCATCTCCATCTTCTCCAGTTCTTCACAGATCCCATCATTGCAATAAAACCTCTTCCTTTTTTGGTATTGAAGGTAACCAATGCATCAAGGAAGATCATCATGTCCAAGTACATTTCACGTCCTTCTTATCTTCCTGGGTAGTCCCTGGCTCATCTGAATCTTCTCTTTGTCGATAGTGTTTTCATTCACAACACTATCAATTTTCTGCCTACCTGTCCCCACAACCATTTTGCAGCCTCCATCCATTCCAACTCCTAGCACTGTTGATGAAGTCATAACCAAGCCTAAAAAACAGATAGGAGAGATGCGATAGCCCTTTTTCTTGCACCTTTCAAGGCCACAACTGCCTACACAAATGACTTTTGCCCCCTTAACTTGAACATTGTCACTAGGAAATGGATCTTCCATATCTTCTCTCCTTCAGCCAGACTTCCCGTCCTTTGAACCCTTCTACAAATTGTTGTTACTCAAGACATGGAAGTTCATGCCATGGGTGTCTCTATGAATTTCCTTTATGGGAATCTTTGGAAAACCATTTATCTTGTGTGTCTTTATGCGTACACGCCCTGACGCTTGAAACAGTCTATAAACTACGTCACCCGTCTTTGGGCTCATAGTTTCCCCTCTTGAATGCCATGAAAAATTCTGTGCCAGCCTTCTTGGCTTAGCTCTCCTCCTTCTGGGACTGATCCTAGTCACTTCCTCCACTTGTGACTAGATAGATCCTCACATATACTTGCCTTGGATGATGATCTTGCTCTTGACTTTTCCAACATGAGTGTTCTTGGGCGTTTGAAGGCCGCTCTCCTGGAACAATTCACCATGATCAATCTCGATGAAATCATGCACTGTCTCAAGATTGAAATCCACTTTTTCTAGGTATCATTGTAACATCACCTTTCCCAAGAAAGGTTACATGTCTTTCTTGCTACAACTTTTGTTTGTTTAGTCTGCACCGACCATCATGAACTGATGTATATGAATACATCAAGTGTCAAACATTGATAGAATCACCACACAAGGCTTCGCGGACATCTTCTAGCACCACCCAGATGAATGGTGTCGTGACCTCTTTAGTAGCTGGGCCTTTTCCCACTCCATACGATGCCAGAGACATGGACCCTCAGGGCCGCGGGATTGCAGAGCTTCGTCAGCTGCTGGCGCTCTTGACTCAGGAAGGTGCCAGTGCATAATCACAGCTGGTGGTCCATAGACAACTTGTCCTACTTTTTTTTGTTATCCTTAACTATGTTTGTCAGGGAGTTAAGTCAGCTTGTCATGAGGATGGACCTGACAGTACCGATTTGCTTGACAAGTCACATATGTGTGCTATTTTTGGTTGTTTTGAGTCCTCTTCCGAGCCTCTATCAGATTCAAAGTGCTCTGTGGCTTGATGCTCTGTGTCGACAATAGGTGACAAGGTGAGCCACACCTACAACCATTGAATCCGGTGCCACCCATCACATGACCTGTCATCAAAGTAACGTTGTGATGCTCGATCTTGTTATGACAGCTCAATCATTCCACCTACAATCTGGTCAGTCATCGAATCCTTGGGTGGTGGATTTCGATGGTCCATCTGGCTCCTTGTACATTTCCAATGTGCTCTTTTCCCTGCTCTTGAGCTCAGCTTGCTCTCTGTTCGCATATTCACCATGATGGGTGTATCTCTTCAGCACTCTCCTGAATCCATCACAGTGATTGATCTCAATGCGTGTACCATTGTTCTTTGAGTCCTAGTTATTGATGACTTGTATCTTGTGTCTTGTTGCCCTCCTCCTGCCTCTTCTCTTCTCCCAATTCTACGCCTTTTTTTTTTTTACTGGTGTTCACTCCCCATAACACCATTTTTGCTACTTTTCAGTCTTTCTGAGGTGAGCTCAGACATGATTCCCAAGCTCATTCAAACTCAGCTTGTCCTTGATGGTGATGCGGCTTCCTTTCAGAAGCCATCCAAGACTGTCTACCTCTTTTGTGGTGATGTTAAAATACATCGGTGCACTTGTCTTCACTATACTTCTTCAGCACTGTATCCACTAGAATTTGGTCTACTTGGACCTTCTCAACCACCTCTTTGTTGATTCTGTCTCAGATTGGAGATAACATGTTCTTAGGCTGAATGATGAGGTGGTTCCACAGCCTCCACAACAAGAATGATGTCGCCCTGGTGGTCTGTCTGTAGCTATTGATGTTTGAACGCAAGTCTCGCCACACCTTACACACGTTCCGCTCAGTTTGGGTGGCAAACTCTCAGACAAGATGGACACCTTTGTTACTAACATCGTGTCTTTCACCAGCTCCTCAATCATGCTGAGAAACTGCAGAACGATGTGTCTAAGCACTAGAAGCTCACCATGGAGGGTGCGGTCTGTGTCATGCAATCTAAGTGCAGTCTTTGGTGTCCTTTACCTTTGAGGGCATCTCATACATGACTTGGGTCTAGAATTACCTATCTCACAATCCTCTTTTGGACCAAATCATGTCGTAAAAGTTGTGGTTTGGCCATCGTGGTAACTTCCATCTTTCTTGCTTCTAGGGATCCATAGCATGTGCCTAGTACACCGAGGACAAGTATGGGTCCAAGGTCTCATCTTGGGGTCGTATTTGTACCTTCCATGTGATTTTTCCACGGTCAAAGGCCTGGCGCATTCGGGACCCCGCTCACAACCACATTCCCGAGTCTCAAGATACTCTCTTCTTTGAGGGTCTCACCTACCACGATCTGGCCATCATTTTTTCCCAAGCCGCCGGACACTTTCCTACATGTGTGGCTTCCTGGCAGATGGGGGAGTTTTGACCTACGGACGGGTCCTTGTGTGCCTCTTCATCCACAGCCCGGTCACTGGCTGGTGACGATCCAACCAACTTCGTTGTGCTTCCAGTGGCCTCATCTGTTCCCTATTGCACACTCTCTTCTGTGCAAGTTTCAGTTCCCTCTACCCCACCTGCTCTTGTGCCACAGTTACTCCCATGCATGTGTTTAGTTCCCACTGGCACACATGATCTCGTGCTAGTGGCAGTATCCCTAGCCACAGCTGAGTCTGTGCCTGCACCTGATTTCCCTTTATGCAAGCTAGGACCTGTCCATGATTATCCTACACCCTCTCGCCTCCCCCGCAAGCTTGCAATCCCTACGGCTGTTGCCTAGTTGCATCGGGCTACTCTTGTTAGCCTAGTAATCGTCTTTGACCACAGGCCTCTAGAATTTGACAGACGGCCAAATTGGTGCCTAGACAGTCCATCTCCAATGTCTAGAGTGGCTAGCCTTGTACGAAGGCCATTCATCTTAGTGTCTAGGCGTAATACACCTAGGTGCATCTAGCATACCCTGTCAGCCATGGTTTGGTCTGCCATGAGTTCTCGGTTTCTTGCGATGTCACAACTGACATTGTCACTGTCAGGTCAAGTACCAAGGCATGTGTCTTGCACACCCAGAGCTATCCCTTGATGGCGCCTGATCCAAGCATGCCGAAGGAGGCACTCTCGATGAAGGAAACAGAGCTTTGGTACGGTATTTGTTAGGATGAGATGAAAGCCATTCGTGAGCACGGTGTCTATGAGCTTGTTGACCCCCTTGTCTCAGGAGAATACTACACCATGAAAGTGGATATCTCACAAAAATGTGAAGCCTAATGGTACACTAGATCACTAGGAGGCCCGCTTGCTGGCTAAGGGATTATCACAGATTTAGGGTGTGGATGTCACTAACACCTTCACACCCGCTGGCCACATGACCACGGCTTGTGTCCATTTTTTGGTTGTTTCCTACCACAAACGGAAGTAGCACCAGATTCATGTGAAAAAACACATTCCTCCATGGAATTTTAGAGGAGGATATCTACCTGGTCTAGTCACTTGACTTTGAGGATGAAGACAAGTTCTGGCACATGTACAAGACCTTGTATGACATGAAATAGTCATTTTGGTGCTAAAACAAAGAGATACCGATGCACTGGCGCGTGCCAGCTACGTGTAGTGTAGCCGACTCGTCTCTCCTTCTTAGGTGGAAAGTTGAAACATTCACAAACCTCCTAGTCTATGTGGACAACCTCCGTAAAGGAGGCCAAAACAATCCTTCAGGCTGCCTACAGAATGAAGGAACTTGTCCCTACAGTTGTTTTACTCAGGTTGAGACCATCTTACCGTCCGCATTGCGAGGGAGCGCTTTCCTGACCTCCTTGGTACAATTCTCATAGGCTCCACCCTGATCACTCCGGACGGAAAAGATGCCTTGAAGGTGGATGGCTTAGCACAGTTGGGGGACACAGTAGATTTGACCATGTACTTACGTCTCATTGGATCTCTCACCCATAATCGCCTTCTCTGTCAACCTCCGTGTACATTTTTTCTTGTTCTTAGACAAGAGGCCTTCACACAGCTCTGGACATGGTGCGGTACGTGGTTTCCACACCATGCCTTGGATTCTGCTTATTGCAGCATGGTTTGGTGGTAGTCAATGGATACATGGATAGTGGCAGGGCATGAAGCCCTTGTGGGTGTAGTCGAACAGGGTATGTGTTCTTGTTGGGTAGTACCATTGCGTTGTTGCACACCGACTAGCAGAATTACATTGAATGTAACATAATACCCCATACATTCAACTAGATCTCTTGTTGTTATCCATTCCTATGTTACATTGACCTTCAAGCACCTAATTAGTTTTGCTCTCATGGACAAATCACTCTTCACATGACAAAAATCTCTTCTCTCTAAACACCGATTCATGGTCCGCAATGTCTTCCATGGACCGCAGGCCAAACATGAAACATCCAAGTTCCGCTCGTGGTTTTGCATTGACTTGCGAGAGTGTAGGATACAAGACTGCACATGGATTTGGCAGTCTACAAGCTGCAAAGAAATTTACAAGACAACTTGCAAAGCAAGCTCCAAGGTGCCACTTTTCTCTCAACTTCTGAAGTTTCAAGGCTTGACAACAGAAGTTTTAGGGATAAACCAAGGAAGTGAATGGGCATTTTGACCAAAATTAGTCGGCAAGAAAATCAATGGTTGTCCAAAGAAACATGTCCAGAATGAAAAGGGTAGAAAGTAAACTTGAATTGAGCTGTACTTTAATAAAAATTGAATAAATAGTTAAGTGTAACGGGCAGTGTGGTATCTCATCGAAGGTTGATTATGCTACGCAAGGTGTAAGGGCTGGTGAGGCGGTGTGGATTAAGCGTGTGTTTCATGATTTCCGTGAGTCTGTGTCTTGTATCGTTTTGTGCGTTGGCAACCTGAATGCTCTTGCCATCCCAAAGAACTATGTTGTGTTCCATTGTTCTTCACAATCACTTTGTCCGTGATGCCCTACTGGTTTTTCATTTTGATATTAAAGCTTTGGGCTGTCGTCGGTTTTCACCATTTTTTCAACAAGTTTAAAGGATGCACAAAATAATTTAAATATATTTGCGTCGAGTTTAAGGGTCTATGCACGGGTTGTCCATAACTGGATTTGTGGCACTGTCCTATTCTGTTGTGACCTGGTTTTGACTTGCCTGTCAAATTACTTTGTGAATAAAAGTTTTTGACAAGACGTCACGTTCTTAGAACACCGACATGAACTTGACGAACATAGATTTTTGCCTACCTTGCTATTGACACGTGTGCAGACCAAATTCGCTTGCAGACAAAATTGGAATTCCAACACTTGAGCATTGAAAGAATCCATTTAAAATTCAACTTAGAACAAGGTCAATAAATCATACATGTCACACCACCTCATCCTCCTCCATGGGCTCGTTGTGGAACAAAAGCTGAGCCGCATATGGAGCGACCTCATTCTGGAATGTCAGATCAAACACTCGCGTGAAGCTCACGTGAGCCCATGCGTTTTTCACAATGCGCTCCTCATCACGAATGTGCTACCATGCATCGCAAAACCATGAACATGCCAGTTCCTCGATTTCCTTCGTGCCGATGTTCATGCTGCCACCCTCATGACTGCACTCGGCACCCCACACCGAGAACATTTCTTCCGTCTTGGTTTTTAATGGGCGGATGATCCCGACATCCACGGCTTGCACTTTGCCCGTGGATCCTGCAGGGATATACACTGTGTGTATGTAGCGGAAGTTGTCCTTCATCCAGAGCTGGAAGGATGCACTGTAGTGTGGACGCTAGGTGTCGAGGACGAGGAGGGACTCTTCGCCCTCGCGGACACCGAGGGCTGCGTAAGTCTGTTTGCAGTACGGAACAACAATTGTGCGCACCCATTCCTTGGTCATTTCGAAGTTCGCCAAATGGGAGGGCGTACACGCCAGGTTCCACCTAGCTTCGATCACATTTATAGCGCAATCGCCACGTAGGATGGAGCGCACTATTTTTCTGCCAACAATCAGCTGCATCGGGAGCAACTCTCTGGTCATCATGGATGCCACGAGGGGGTTATCGCCCTCTTTTCCTCGAGTCCCATGATGGAGATCTCCTAGCTTTCCTGGGATGCGTACGTGTGCAAGGGTGGATGTGTGGTCACCGTTGATGATGAGGAACGGTTTGATGCGATAAAGTGTCGCCATGCAAGCTGCATGATGGTGAAAGGTAATGATGTTTTCTTCAATTTTTTCTGGCAGCTTCCAGGTATGGTTAATCGAGGCCATTTCATACACTGGTTTTCTAGTGTGTCCCTTGAGTGTGCTCTCTCCTAAGGTAATTCCTTGCACCAATCCCATACACAAATTCCTTAGTGTATGGAAAGAGTGTACCTTTGTCCTTTATGGTAAGAAAATGTTACTCTTAGGACGGATCTGAGTGTGTGGGGCTAGTGTATGTGACGAATGTACTCATTTTCCATACAAAAACAAACTAAGAGCACACTAAGTGTATTGATTTGTCTCATCTGTCAATGCACTTCTTGAGGGCACTTGTCTTGAGTGTTTGTACCAAGTGTATTTTTGTCTCAAGGGGTCAGTAAACGTTTCTTATGGGGGGGGAGAGGGGGCAGTGCGTGGGGCTAGTGTACGTGACAAGTGCACTCATCATCCATGCGAAAACACACTCAAAGTGCACTGAGTGCATTGTTTTCTTTCATTCCTCAATGCACTTCTTGAGCACACTTGTATTGAGTGCTTTCACCAAGTGTATTTTTGTCTCACATTGAGAGTAAACATTTCTTATAGGAGGGGGGCCAATGTGTGAGGCTAGTGTATGTGGCGAGTGCGCTCATCATCCATAAAAAAAAAAAACACCAATAACGCACTACGTGTGCGTGTTTGTCTCATGTGTCCAAGCACTCCTTGTCTTTTTGTCTTATGTGGCCAAACATTTATCTTCTAAGGAAGG
Organism: Penium margaritaceum; assembly: GCA_023375785.1. Taxonomy (NCBI): domain Eukaryota; kingdom Viridiplantae; phylum Streptophyta; class Zygnematophyceae; order Desmidiales; family Peniaceae; genus Penium; species Penium margaritaceum. Next base: position 80,369 of record SZWC01008777.1, read on the forward strand.
ACCACAGTGTGTGGGGCTAGTGTATGGGGAGACTGCGCTCACTCATTATGTAAAAGTACACTAAGAGCATACTCAGTGCGCTGGTCTGTCTCTGGTGTCCAAGCGCACCTCCCGCTTTGTCCTATATGACCAAATGATTCTCTTCCTAGGATGGACCCCGGTGTGTGGGGCTAATGTTTGTGTCAAGTGTGCTTAATCATCATACAAAAGTACACTAAGAGCGCACTCTGTGCTTTAATTTGTCTTATATGTGAAATCACACCTTCAATTTTGTTTTATGTGGCTCATGATTTATTCTTTAGGAAGGAGCTTGACGAGGTAAAATGTTAGCTTTCTTTTCTTGTGACAGTGTGGAGTCCAAGCATTTAAAGGGTCAATTGTTGAGTGGTTGACATATTAACCTGTTGTAAGAACAAAAGCATATCTTCATACTGATCCAAAAATTTATTGGCAGCTTATACGATGATTAATGTGTTTTTTTCAGCCTCTCATAGGTGAAAGTTTGTGTATGACGTAGAGATGTCCAATTACTCACTTCGTGCTTTTCCTGTAATTCAAGTTGAATGCAAGCTACGGATCCCGTTTCTTTCATTCGCTATCTGGTTCGTCCGTCTGAGACATCCAGTTGATCGCTACGAGCAGATATTCATGTTATTTCAACGGCCGTCTACATGCCGACGACAGTTTCATGTCATCATTCGCCGATATGTCTGTCATCCGCCGCGGTTCCTCGACTGATTCTTTGCTTCACTCCTCGGAGGATGGTCCAGAGATGGCCCCAATGTACGTGGTTAGTGCATATGGCGAGCGCGCTCGAAAAGAGTGTTGAAATGCACTTATCACGCACTCGGTTTGTGCATGCCTCATTCCAAAATGGCTGCATCGAGAGGAATAATCTTGCCTTTCAGAGTGAAAACCATCGATGTTTGCAACCTGAACTCGACGTCCGGATACCAAAAACCTAGTTGCAGCAAGGTTTGCAAATTGCCCTGGACAATGCTATTTACAGTCCTGTTCTGGGGGTTATCGCACATCCTTTGCCGTGTAATGACACTCTTCCGAAATTCAAGAGTTTGAACTAGGATCTCATCTATCAACAACCTTCCGATGGAAAGAAACGCCGAATCAGTTTTTTAATCGAAGTTGAAACAAAGCCACGATGTACCCGCTCACAAGCAAAAGTAAAAATTCTCTCTTGACAAATCGTTTAAGAATGCATTTGATATGAAACAGTATATACATTCGAAGAAGTTGCTGGTTTACATGTTCTGGTTTCACTCATTGCTAGTGAAAAAAAGCGTAAAACATTGACTGGACTTTACGAAACGGGTCCTCAACCATTGTAGTTCTTTTCCTTGATGGGAATGACCGCTGCTATCCAAGAACAACAAAGCAATTTACGTGGAGAATCATTTGCTCATCCGTGCAAGGTGGTAGACTTTGCAAACTCGATGAAACTCCCGATTACTATCGCAAACTTACCTCTGTTGATTACGGATGGAAACTGTACAGCATCGCACATTGAGTGTGTGATAAGTGCACTTTGTCACACAAAGTGATCGTGCTTATCCATATACACTATGCCTCGCATTAAGGGGTCTAAGCAACGGGATGAGTTCCTCCTCGGACTTCTGATGGCAATCGAGCTTGCAAAATGAAAGCATATCCAGCTCTCTGCGCGCGGATATTGGCGGCCATCAATCTCTGACACGAGAGGACGACCTGGCGGTCACTCGGTCGGATAGCATTCAAGATATGCTGCATACCCCAAAGCAAGAACAAAACACGTTCCGGTGAGGTGACTAACAAGGACTGTTGTGGGTTTTGAGTCTAAGAGACTTGAATAAAAATCTATCGCGATTGCAAAAGCTATGGACTAGTATAGGTAATGCAAGAAACACCGTGTTCAAAACAAATGTGCTGGAAAAAAGAAAAAAAAAAAAAAAACATATTTCACGAATATAAAACACTATAGTAGGAGGTCGGGGTGGCAATCAGAAAGGAGATAAATGGAGGAAGATATACATGTATATATAGAGAGAGAGAGAGAGATAGAGAGGGAAGGGGGGAGAGAGAGAGAGAGAGAGAGAGAGAGAGAGAGAGCAAGAGATTGAAATAGGAATAAAAATAGAGGGGGTCGGTTATAGATATTGAGATAGGAAAAGATATAGAGGGACATGGGTGGAGAGAGAGAGGAAGAGAGGGAGAGAGAGAGAGAGATAGAGACAGAGGGGGGTGAGGAAGGGAAAGACATTGATTGCTAGAGTGAAGGATGAAGCTAAATAGAGACAATGAGACAAAGAAATAACAAGAGGAAGAGAGGCAAAAAGAGAGGAGGGAGGAGGAGAGAGAGGTGTAGAGAAATAGAGAGGAAGACATGTAGTTTGAGAGGGAAGGAGAGTAAAAATGATTTTAAAAAATGGGATTACACCAATTTAGATTATACAAACAAGATAGCCCTATGCTTCTTCCCTCGCGCAACCACGTGGAGCACAACTCTGTGGTTGGAATGAGATTGACGACAGTCAAACGGACAACCATGGCGAATGTGAGAGGCAAAAGAGCAAGATTGAGGGTGGCGGCGGTTGGAGCTTGCTATCCGAGCCCACCCATCAGTTGGCGACGTGGGGCTCGCCGGTGCTTACTCAAAATTCGAGGGGAATAACCCCTCCGATGTCTCACAAGCCCAAGATAAACGTTTAGGACTAAACTTTGCCAGACTAAACTATCACTGGGTCACAAGTAAGACAAAACTAGGTTAGCAAGCCAACGCAGCTCAAACATGCACCAGTTTTGAGACAAGGTATAAGAACTCCAGGAGAGAACCCAACACGCGTGGATACGGCTAGAGTGTACCCAGTGGCTGCTCGTCAGACCCATGTCTGCTCCCCCAGTCTTCTGTAACCTTCGCCACAGCAAGGTTCTACACGACAAAGGATGTGAGCCGAGAGGTCACACTCAGTACAAAATATCACTCCCCCATGACCACACGGCAAACAAGTCCATATAGGTAGCAGCACTGACACGAACAACAGAACAAGAGCAACGATAAGAAACAACAATGAATACAGCTCAAGTGTAGATTTCAGTTCACGGCACAGGCAGGGTGCAATCCCACAAACCGAGCAGCCGCTAGAAACTTCGTACGGCTAATGGCCTTCGTTAGAAAATCAACACGTTGTGATTTAGTGCCGACCCACATGACCTGAATTTCATCTTGATCCACCAGGTTTCGGATGTAGTGATACTCAACGTTTATGTGTTTTGTGCGTGCATGGAACACGTCGGAGTTTTTTGTGATGGCCTTTGCGCTCTGGTTGTCACACCGAAGCACAACGGGGGGCATGGACTGACCTAGCTCACGCAACAGAAGCACCAACCACACCCTCTCGGTCGCGCCAGTACCTAGAGCCATGTACTCTGATTTTGCAATGCTGTGAGCGATGCAACCTTGCTTGCCACTGCGCCATGAGAAGGCTGTCCCCCCAATGAGGAATATGTATCCGGTGCGACTCTTGCCGTCCTGACTCCACGCCCAGTTACTGTCTGTGTATCCATCGAGGACCACTAAGATCTGTCCTTGGTAGTGAAGTCCCATGCGGGCAGTGGAAACAACGTACTGCACGCATCGGACTTTGCCCTCAAGGACCCGTCTGTGCGGCGCCTGAGAGAACACTGCTAGCAGTTTGACCGTGAAGGTGACGTCTGGCCGTGTCGTCGTGGCCAGGTACATGAGCGAGCCAATGATCCGCAAGTACACGGTCATGTCCACCAGGTCTCCAAACTTTGCTAGATCATCGACCTTCAGGGCGTCCTTTCCGTTTGGGATGATCAGGGTGGACGCCGTGCGTACGCCTCTGAGCAACTCGGTAGTGAGGGGCGGACCCCCCCTCCCCCCACTCACTCGCTCACTCGGTCACTTGCTCGCTCGTCTCTTTTTTTTAGTGAGCCGGCAAGGGAGTTATGGTTAATCATCCCAGTTTTATACACTCCACTACCTATGTATACTACTCCTCTATTATCTTCACTTCCTAGAAGTTTACTAATGTGTATGGACTTGTTACATCACTCGTTTCTTACTGAACAAGTGTCATTTTATATTAAGAAAAAGTGTTAATAATTTTTGGCTAAGTTATAATTCTTACTATCCATTTCTTATTGTAAGATAACATATTAATGTCCTTGAAAGTCTTACTGGGTACATGTATCATATGTAACATGTTATCAAAACCTACATCGAACTACAGTTCACTATTCATAGGAGAACGTGTCATTCGTTTATTTACTTGAAATTCACGAGGGTCGTGAACGTCATTCGCTCGACATCAATCGTGGTCCCTCTCCCCCCCCCAAAACACATTGAGTGTATTGGGGGATTGTATCGGGGGGTGTATCGTACGTGTGCTAAAAAATGTACACAAGTGTATTTGTACACTTGTGTACTAATGCGACCCTCCTCTAGATACACTTCCCAATACACCCCTCCAATACACTTCAACGTTGAAGGGGGGGGGAGGATGGAGGAGACTTGCCCCACCACCCCCCCTCAAAAGTAGAAAGTGTATTGGGTGAGTGTATCTGTGAGTGTATTGGCTAGACAACCAAAACAATACACAAGTGTATTTTTGTATCAATGATACAAAAATAGATCCGAAGCGTCAATCGTGACATCGCTTATGTATCACCGTCGACACTGTGCGATCTAAGGTCGGCACCTTGACTGGATCCCCCTCCCCCCTCCCCCCCCGACACCTCTAGTGTATTGGGGGAGTGTATTGGAGGGTGTATCTTGCATACCCTTAAAAATGTACACAACTGTATTTGTACACATGTGTACAAATGCGACCCCTCTATAGATACAC
>SZWC01008777.1:90664-106350 GCA_023375785.1 Penium margaritaceum
ACTGCCCAAGCTCAAAAAACAAGCGCTGCAGCCAAACTGCCTCAGCAGCCCCTGCCCCCAAAGCCACATACTCTGCCTCCGACGAGCTACGTGCGATGCAGCCCTGCTTCCCGCTTCGCCAAGACAAAGCGGTACCACCGAGCAGAAACACGTAGCCAGTGCGACTGCGCCCGTCAGGACTCCAAGCCCAGTCGCTGTCAGTGTAGCCGTCAAGGACCACCGAACACTGCCGACGAAAGCAAAGTCCGAGATACGGCGTGGAGACCACGTACCGTACCACTCGCACAGCCGCGTGAAGAGCTCTCGCACGTGGAGCCTGCGAGAACTGAGCGAGGAGGTTGACGGCGAACGCGATGTCGGGACGCGTGGTAGTGGCCAGGTACATCAGAGATCCGATGAGACGGAGGTACAAGGTCACGTCCACTGTCTCCCCCAGCTGTGTAGGGTCATCCACCTTCAGGGCATCCTGCCCATCAGGTGTGAGTGGTGTGGAAGTAGTGGGCACTGCACCAAGGAGATCGCTAAAGCGCTCCCCCACGACTCGTGCGTATCGGGGCTGATGCAGCAACAATGTCCGATGTCTGCGATCTCGCACAATCTCCATACCAAGAAACACCGATGCAGGACCGAGGTCCTTCATCCTGTAGGCGGTCTGCAGGACAGCCTTGGCCTCTTTCACGGCCTCCAGCGACGGAGACGCGATCAGAAGGTCATCAACATAGACCAGGATGGCGGTGAACGGCTCGGGTGTCGGTAGGATGAAGAGTGAGGGGTCTGCCTCGCTGTGTACGTATCCTGCGCGAGTCAAGGTGCCAGTGATCTCCCGGTTCCAACACCGTGGAGACTACTTGAGACCGTACAAGGACTTGCGCAAGCGCCAGACCTTGTCACCGTCCTCAAAGCCAGGTGGCTGAGCCACGTAGATCTCCTCATCCAAAGAGCCATGGAGGAACGTGTTGTTCACATCCATCTGGTGTAGTTCCCAGTCATGCTGAGGTTCTACACCGAACAGAGCTCGTGCTCAGGTCATGCGGCCGACAGGGGCAAAGGTGTCAGTGTAATCAACTCCCTCAATCTGAGAGAACCCCTTGACGACCAAGCGGGCCTTGTAGCGTTCCAGTGAGCCATCCGGCTTCACTTTCTTGCGAAAGACCCACTTGACCTGAATCGCTTTCCTCTGGACCAACTGGACACAGAGGGTGATGCAGGAGGAGGCGTGGGAGCGGCGGTACCTGTGGGGTGCGAAGCAAGCTGGACAGGTGGGATCTCTGGACCAACGGCAATGATAGCCGGATCATCAAGTACTGGAGATCGAGAGGGGACTCGAGCAGACACATCAGCCTGGCGAGGAATGGTCGCTGGCGAAGAGGTCTCCCCCATCCGCCGAGGACCCTCACAGGAAGGGACATGAGATGCAGAGAGCGCTATGATCGAAGTCAGATCACGGTATGTGAGTGACTCAAAAAACAGCGCGTCACGGGACTCAATGACACGACGGCGAGTGGGGTCCCAAAAGCGCCAGGCCTTCGACCGCGGGGAGATGCCAATGAAGGCACACAAGCGACCCCGAGGGGAGACCTTGGACCCCTGCTGGTCCTCGGTGTACCATACGGAGGCCAGGGATCCCCAGACGCGTGCGAGACGAAGATCGGCACGGTGGCCAAACCAGAGCTCGTATGGTGTAACATGATCCGGAAGCGGACCATGCGGGAGGCGGTTCCAGACCCAAGTCATGTAGGCGAAGCCCTCGAATGCGAAGGACTCCGGGAGACCGCACTCAGACCGCATGGCATGGACCGCATCCTCAGATACACCGTTCTGCTGTGGGGTAGCAGGAGCGGAGACCTGGTGAAAAATGCCGTGCTCAGCAAAGAAGGAGTCCATCTCGCCGAGGAACTCGCCGCCGCGATCCGAGCGAAAGGTATGTAGCGTGTGGTGAGACTGACGCTCAGCCATCACGAGCCAGAGCCGAACCACAAGGGCGGCGTCACTCTTCTGACGCAGACTGTAGACCCACCGCATCCGGGTGAAGTCATCGGTCAGCGTCAGAACATACCGGCCCCTCTCGGACAGCGACTCGACCGGGAGAGGACCAAGCAGGTCCGAGTGGACCAGCTCGAGGGGCCTCAGCGCTCGGGAACACGAATCAGGGTAAGTGCACCGGTGCATCTTACCCTGAGCGCAAAAAAGACATTCAGTCTTTGGTGGCTTCTCGAAAGAAGCCACGTCAAGACCAAGAGCGGGCTGTGTCCGGATTAACTTCGACACAGTGTTGGAGCCCACATGACACAGACGTCGGTGAAGCAACCGCTTGTGTTCCGGGGATAGAACACCAGTGACAAAAACGCGACCAGAGGAGGTGGGAGAGCAAGGGGAGGAGGGCCGAGCAGTGCGGTACAGATCATCTACGACTGAGGCACGCAAGACAATGCTACGGGTGTCAAGAGAAGTCACAATCGCTGAGTCAGCGATATGCTCAACGGAGAGACCCATCAGAGTGCAGGCACGCACAGACAGCAAACTGAGCTCAAGATCAGGCACAAACAGCACGTCAGAGAGATACAGGGGGCCAGACGGACCATCAAAGCATACAACCCCAACACCGTGAACCGGTAAGGACTGACCAGAACCTGTACGAACAGAACGGACAGTCGTGACAGGACCAAGTACCACAAAGTCACTACGACGACACGTCATNATGATCCAAGTGCCACCGGAGTCACGACTGGTGGACGTCACTGTACAACGAGCAATAGAACACTCGGCATCAGAGGGACGCTGAGCCGTCAGTGGGAAGGAACGACGTACATCACGAAGGTGAGACTCATGAATCCAGTCAGTGCAGTCAGGCCCATCATCATCACATGCGGACTGTGCTCCCCCACACGTGTCATCACGAGTCACGAGGACGGACGAACAAGCAGTCTGTGACCCACTCAACGATGACAACACACTCGCACCTCCCTGAAAGCAAAGTGCCAGAAGATGACGAAGCTCGGCGATGGTGCGGTCACGTGGGTCTAGATCACTGCTACTCGCCGGTGAGGATGCAGGAACAGCTGCAGTCGTAGTTGCCGCGCGTCCAGAGGAGTGTGCGGTCGACGTGCCAGACGCGGTGCGAGCGGCATGGGCAGCCTGAAGTCCGCGAGTGATGCGCTCCCAGTCGAGCGGCTGCTGGCACTCGGTGTAGTGATGGGCACCTCCACAGTTGTAGTAGTGCACGGAACGGCCACTGCTACCACTGGATGACGACTGCTGCTGACCCGATCCACGCTTCCTATTCTTCTTCTTCCCCTGGGCAGCTGCTGCAACGCCCTACGTCTACGTGGGTGTAGACGGGGTCGAAGAGGAGGAGGAAGATGAGGTCGTGATGGAGGAAGGTGAGGGTGACTATAAGAGGGAAGATGGTGGTGAGGCGAGGACTGCTGCAGCGAGAGAAGTCTCCTGATGTGCTACGGCTGCCTCGCGAGCTGACGTCACCTGGAGGAAAAGCTGATGGGCCCACGGGAGCAGCTGCAGGGTGGCTGAGAAAGGCTCGAGAGCAGCGTCGCTATACCGTGTGAATATGTCGGTGTACTCCAGGCGAACTCCGAGCATGATCGTCCGAAGCGCCCACAGCTGTGTGCCCCCTGAGGTCCCCAGGCGCGTGTAGATACGTATGGCGTGTCACCAGTAATCTGCTGCAGGCTCCACTGGTCCCTGACGAAGAGAGTGAAAAGCACGAATGTGTGACGCACGCGTGGCGTGCGTCTCTGCGGCCAGTAGGGACAACGCCAGATCCCAGCCTCCACGAGGATCAGCTCCGGTGCCTGTGCCAGCCTCGCCGAGGAAGGGACGAAAGTCAACGACAGTCTCGCGTGGCATGGCGTAGAGAAGCCCTCGCATGGCCCGGGCTGCTGTCAGCACCTGTGCTGGATCTGTAGACTGGTATAGGCTGTGGTAGTAAGGCCAAACTCCCTCAGAAGTGGCCCACACCTGAAACAAGATCTCCCAGCAGTCAAATCCAGCCTCGCTGATGTACCGTGGAGGTGGTGCCTCAAAGTACTTTGGTTGGCGCTCCGTGGGGAGAGCAGCCGCAGGTTGAGGAGGGCGAGTGACGGGAAAAACTCCTGGAAGGGGGTGATCACTGGGGAAGTCAGGTGACGGTCGTATCGGGGACATGGGTGGAGGTCGGATACCCGTCTGTAGCTAACGGAGGCGCTCCTGTAGAAAACGAATCTCCCGCTCCTGGGAGTCATCCTCAAAGCCTGGCATGAGTGGCTCGTCATCAAGAAGGTCCTCAGGTGGTGGGGAGACCACACCAGGAGGTGAAGCAGGCGGGGCACCTATCACGGGCAACTGAGCTGAGTGCTGGGTGGAGGCCGCAACGCCGGCAGCTCCCTCAGAAGTCCACGGAGGAGCCGTGGGCTGAGCGCGCAGGAGCTCAGTCAGCGTGCGGATCGCGTCAGTCTGCTCTCGCTATAGACGACGCATCTCCTCCTGCTGGCTGTGCAGGTCCTCAATGGCCTACAAGCGAGGGCTCAATACCCCTGAAGAAGAGGAGGCGGGATCACCTGGTCCCTTGTCCTTGTCGTCGGGCGAACTCATGTCGCCGCTCACTATGAGACGACAGGTCAAGTTTGCCGGATTTCAAAACCGTCTGTGTTTCTCGGGGAGTTGAAACGCTGGCAACTTTTGATTTTTCGGTTGAAAATTTGGCTAAGTGTAATGCTGACGTCAGCAAGTGGTTGCTGACATCAGCACGACCTGATGACGTCAGCAACGAATGCTGACGTCAGCTCGTCCCGTCCTTTTTTTTTTTCTTGTCACGGTTCTGCCGTTGCGCGGTGGTGCGCGGCAGCTCCGCGGAAGCTGCGTAGCAGCTTCCGCCCAGCTGTTGCTGCAGCTGCGCTGTCAGCTGCAACAGCAGCTGCGTAGCTGCGTGTGCAGCGGTGGCAGCGGCGGCTGCGCTGCTGCTGCTGCTGCTGCGTGCGGTGGCTGCTGCTGCGCGCGGCGCTGCTGCTGCGCGCTGCAGCTGCTGCTGGCTGCCGCCGCCGCGCGCTGCTGCTGGCTGCCGCCGCCGCACGCTGCTGCTGCTGCCACTACTGCGCTGCAACTGCTGCTGCGACTGCCGCTGCTGCTGCTGTGCCGCTGCCGCTGCTGTGCTGCTGCTGCCGACGCCGCTGCTGCACTGCTGCTGCCGCCGCTACTGCCACGCTACTGTGGCGGCCGCTGCTGCTGCGCTGCTGTTGCGCGGCTGCCGCCGCCGCCTCTGCTGCTGCTGCTCTGCTGCTGCGGCTGTGGGGGGGTAGTGGCGGCGCCACGCACCGCAGCCGCCACACACCTCTGCGTGGCGGTACACGCTGCTGCTGCTGCCTCAGCAGCTGCGATCTCACGTGGTGGGTGGAGTGCGCGGACGGCGAACGGCCGTCTTCAGCAGGTCCCAGAAGATCTGTTGCAGCGGTGGCTCTCACTGCTGCTGCTCTGCTGTGTCTCTGTTGCGCAGCTCAGTGAGATCTGTCTCACTGCTCTGATACCATGAGAAAGTGCGTAGAAGCTTCCTAGCAACACGGCCGCTGACCGGGCGTCAGTGCCTAGTCAGACGGTGACGGCAGTCACACGTCGTACACAGAACGGCAAGGGTTTGGCTAGGAGACACAAGTCAAAGTGTCAGAATGCTTCAATATAGCATATGCAGAGAGGAATGACAACTGACAGGTCCAGGGCATAAATACCTGCCGCGGCGCACGGCGGGTGTCGCACGCGGCAGTCCAAGAGCTGTCCTAAAACCGGCCCAAAAACACTGTTTTGGCCGTAACTCTGCGCACACATGTCAGAATCCTACGTCGTCTGAACCTAGACGTGCAGAATCAAAAGACGCACGCAATGACTGGTCACAAGCATACATCCATCGACTGACAGCGAGTATACAATGCAAAAACATGCAAATGGGCCTCATGCCCAGTCCGCCGAATGGCGCCTGCAAGACGTAGAAGGCACAGCAAGGAGTCCCGGTGACATCTGGGGCTCTGGAACAGTGGTCGGTCAGCTCCAGACGGGTAGTCCGCCGCCTGTCGTCGCGCCGGTGTCACCAGGGCCGCCTGCCTCAGGGATCTGCACGAGTATGGACACGGCCGAGTGGTCACAGTACACTGTACAGGAACGGCACAAAGCACAACATGCATTACATTGGTTTGTGTGCTTGTGCATGACTCTTCTTATGGTCTAGACCCGGACACTTGGTATGATATGCTAGTGTCGTGAGGAGACCTTAGATGGGCAGCATTTGTGTGTGGTTAACTGGTGCACATTGTGGTTAGGTATACGTTGTTCCATGCCTTCGTTCGTTTGTTTTCCCGTGGACGGCTATGTTCGCCAGAGGGAGTGTTGGTTTGTGTGGCGTCCACCAGTCACGACTAACGCCGATGGAATATCCATATACCCATGTTGGTGGTATATGGTAGAGGAGGGCGTGACGGCACCACGGGCCTCCGGACTGCATCGAGACTTCTCTAGCACCTACGACAGCGCCAGCGAGACGCAGTCGATGCGTTCCGGCAGCCCCGTGGGCTTGTCGGGAGGTATGAGAGTTTATTTGATGGGTTGAGATCCGCGCACCCGATGGACTGTATCGGTGCGACGAGGAGACACGATGGTTGAAGTAGGGCTTCTGATGTTCGGAAAGCCATCTTCGATTTCTTCACGCTGATTTTGAGTTTTTCTAGCACTGCTCGTGTTTTTTCGGTAGTTGAGACCCGGGCACTCGGAGAGCTGTTCCGGTGCCACGAGAAAACCACATTTGTTGTTCTTGTGGTGTATGCAATGTGTTCTCCCCCCTCACTCTTTTGGGTTCGGCGGGGGTGACGGGGCCTGGTGCGGCTAGCTGCCGGCGCCCCTACATAAGCCCGCTAGGCGCTCATTTGTATTCTCTCCTTGTTCTTTCACATTGTGCGTTCCAAACTTAGTGAAATTTTTGCTGTTTTGCATTGCACTCACACACAGAGCTCATTTTCACTTTTGCATGGGCTTGCATGCCCTAAATATTTCCAAATTATGAAACATTCTGCGTTTCCCTAGCTCAACCTTTGATTTTCTTTGTGTTTTCTTGCTTGCTAGTGCAATAGCTGGTTGGACTGTGTGGCCAGGTCAGCGATAGCAAGGCAAGGAAGCTTCCTAACACTCTCATACACAATTCTTTTTGGCTCCATCCCAGTTGCTAACTACACCTGATTCATAAAGTCAGTTTGACAGGGGCTTCACATTTTTTCTAATGAGATGGGACCATCGAAGGTTGTTTCCTTCATTGTCCAAGACTACATGGTCGTAGTGGTCATCTGCAATCCGTGCATCCCAACCTCTCCATGCCCCCCCCTTCCTCCCCTCCCCCCCCCTAAAGAATGAATTTTAAAATTTATTGGACCCCTTGGATTACTCGCCTTGACAGTTGCATGGTTCCCATTCCATTTGATGCTATTTCATCGTGAATAGCTTAACGATGGGCAGAATATTCTGTTTCAGTAACATAGATTCTTCTAGAAGCCATTCATTTGGCTCCAAAAAATATATATTTTTAATCTGGCAAGAAATGCAGAGATTAGAATTTGTCCGAAGTCATTTGAGTGAAATATCGTTTACATTTCTTGAAATTTAGAAATTGAAAAATCAATTCGTCCCTTATTTTATTTCGGGTTTTACCCCTTTCTTGTTACCCCCAAGCCTGTGTTTTTCTAAGGAAGACTGCTCATTTCTTGGGCCGGGACGAACCCTTGGGCTTGTCAACAGTGCTGTCATACCCTCTAGTCCATTCGACCAGGAAAGAAATGAACGTTTGGGGTCTCTCTCGAACTCTACACATGTGAGAGAAGGTTCGGAAAGCTCGCTTCCACGTGCAGGTTCAAGTGTGTCAACGCATGCCTCCAAAATGACCTCCCTTTTTTGCAGGGGGCATTCTCGTCATGGCTGACCAGGAGAAAGGAGAGCAACGTAACGGTGCATGCGATACCATAGTCAACTTTGCAGGACACCCATGTCAACAAACACGTGCATGGTTTGTCTGACAGTGGGTCTTCGTGGTCAACACAAAGTGACACTACGGGGACATGGGCTATTTGTCGGGATGTAATGCACACACCGACCGTAACTCCTATCGAACGCGTAGCCGTTGTGAATAGCCACCTAGGCTGGGAGAAACTGAATACCGAAACTTCCGGTCCAGCTGGCAAAAACTAGTTTCGATCTCGAGGACAAAGTCGGACGATAAATCAGTCTCTGTCCACGTGTTTTTTCAGACACTCCTCTAGGTAGTGTCGCTAGCATATCCAAGTAGACTCGTCCGGATGCCATCCCTCTTTCTCTTGTTCAAAAACCCTTGGGATCCCAGACAGCAACACCGATGACTGAACTGAATCTAAATGTGCGTCCACAAAAAGCTAAATGTGGTGGAATTGCACAACCAGCAATTCCACCAAGCGCTTCAAGCTAAATGTGCGTGCACAAAAAGAAGAATTCTCCCGGACCCGATCGCGTGACGAAGTCTGTCACTTCTCCAGCGATTGATAGGATAGATAGTCGGGGTGTAGTTGCTCGACTCGGAAAGTTTGAACTCTAACTGCAGGAAAACTGTGTCCAATTGCGTTCAGTGATGCAATCCAGCGATTACCAGCCGCACCTTTCAGGAGTGTCACGGATACCAACAAGGCTGCCTTGAATTCGGCAGAGTTCCGAAAAACGTGAAATGGGTTATATTTGAGTGTCATTCCTCATCTTCCCAAGAACTACAACAACTAGGACAAAACGTGGCATATTCAATGCTTCCCACTTTGAACGGTAATGGCATGGGATTTCTTAAAACCATTGCCCACAATTTAGTAGAAACGTTATGAAAATCGATGGATTTCTGCAAATAATCTACATTTTTGTAGATTACGACCCTAATAATGTATTTTAGACATTATTGATCAACCAAGCCTTATCCCTGGCAAACGCGCATCTAAAAATCTAAAATGTAATTTATTTTCATCACATGACTAGTTAAGAGTTTTTAATATTTCGGGAAAATCTTAAATTTCATTTAAGCGAGTGTAAACTTGTTTACTTTGCATTTTTGTGAATGAATGAACATATTTATCTGTATTTTACCTTTTATTTTAATGTTTTTATAAATTTAAAAATAATAATGAAAATAAAGGCATAAATTTGAAAGATCTAGTGAAAATCATTATGTTTGAAAATTTCATGGAATTCAAATAAGAAATTATTATTTTCAGATTTTATATAACATTCAAGGAACATGTAAAATTTTACTTCATTAAAAATTCAAAATTCATTACATTGTAGTTTAGTCATGGAAAAAATGAAAACCTAACTGGTACATTGTATCGATCAATGGTTTTATTTTTTTGGTTCAATGAATCATGGCGTCAATTAATTTCATATATCCTTACATAATGGAGTATTTTAACAATTTAATGGTTTCATATAATTATTCTAAGTTTACCGATGAACGTGTAGATGAGATATTAGGTTAAAAAAATTATCTTAATATTTTCACTTGATTTATATAGGAGTTAAACTTAATTTAGTTTTGAATGTGAACGGTGTTTTAATATTAATCAGTACTTCATTTTTAAAATTGAGATAAATATGATGAAATTATTTAATGAAAATATTGAATTCACTAAACATAAATCAAATCTTCATTATCTTATGTTTTTTAATTGTTTATGAATGATTCACTTGATGTTGTTTTACCCCTCATACATTTCTTTGAGTCGTTTGTTCTTATTTTTTGTGTGTTGAAGGGCAACATGTTATGCTTTTGTTTGGTTTTTCCTCATATGGGGCATGGACTAAAGGTAAGGCTGTTTCTTGTTCAAGCTTGTATGTTAGCTTAGGAATGGAAGGATGTAGCAGAAGGTTTGGTAAAATCATTTTTCTTCTACGTCATGTTAGAGTGCAAAGTTTGTGTAGGCTGAAGACGACAAGATACGTAAGCTGGCACGTCGCATCTTGAGTTAACTCGGTGAGGACTTGCGAGGGTTCAAAATGTAAGCCAATCGTGTGAATCTAGTCATTATGTAGAAAGTATATCAATCGTGAGGAATAATTGTGGAGTTAGGACAGGGAAGAAGTGAAAAAGTGTCTGAAAGCCCGTCTGAGCTTTGAGACCTATCCCACGCGTCTAACATTCAACTATTGGGATAGAAGATTAGAGTTGAAAGTGGACGGGTAGATCGGATTTTCTCACCTTTTGGTTCAGTGAACGAGTTCTAGAACGGCATGGATTGTGCGTCCGACTCGGGTATCGAGATCGTCGGGGTCGTTGCCTAACCCAGTCACTCGATATAATGTAAGCTGCGAACAAATTTCTGTTCGTCCTTGATTTGCTCAGAGCAATACACACCGTCGATCCTTCATCTTCTCCCCCATTGTCTGTCCGGAGGGATTCAATGATTCCAAGGTGAGTACAAGAGGAATGTGTCAGCAGTGATCACTGGCAAACCGGAGCTGTCCGATAATCGAAGTTTCTCCTTTTTCGTGGCCTGAACGATCCCGCAGATGCCATTTTGTTTCTCATGTAGTGCTTCGCCCTTGGCTCCTGCAGAGGGCCTCGACGTTATCAAGATCGTGGATCCTTGTCACGATGCTGTGTCTTTTGCGGCTTGGCGGCGGCCGCGGCCATGTGTCGGACCTTGTGGAAGTTGGGCAACGGCATTTGTTGGCGTTTTGCCATGCACGTATGATATGCAGTTGTGGGCCCACATGTGAAGTCACAACCTGTCCCAAAACTACTGATACCTCAAATACAAACCATTGAAATCCGTGCAATCCAATGAGCAACAAAAAGAATGAAGCACAAACGCATGATAAATCAGTATGGGGAAAAATTATGTAAGAATAGATTTAGATCACAAATATGGCATATGTGTTATCCTTGTATAACTGTCCTACTGATATTTGAAAAACAATCACAACATAGGCATGTCGGGTAGAAAAAAATACAAACAAATGTGAGATAAAGGAGTGGGAGCTAGGATACAATACAGAATTCATGATTTGGGCCGGTTTACCCTGGTTCATTATTCCATTTTCATTACATTTCATGACAAATAAGTAATCTAGCCTAAGATTTCATGCATAACCACGAGGTCAATTAAGAGGAGGGAACTTCTATTAACAATAGGAGGAATATTCAAACACCTTGGCCTTTGATGTTGGTACATGTTGCAAAGCACTTCATTCAACGGCCACAATGTGATTTAAAATGCACAAAACGGATTTCTTTCACGATCTCACAATCTTGTGAATATTTTTTTTCACATATGAATAATGAAGTTATCTTCGGTTTATAAGGCATTACATCATGATATTATGGTGACGTCTCTAAACATGAGAATATAATGTATTTTCACCCATTCAAGTTAATTTTTCTTAATTACATACCCCATAGTTCAACCATTATTGTTTTTAGGATACAATCATCCCTTAGTCATCACATGCCATATACATGGTGTTCTGTCCAAGGCAAGTACTAACCATATAGCCTTTTGTTAAACATCCTCATAACAAGTGTCATGTCCCACTTTACCTTAAAAAATGAAACCTATGTGGTTCTTGTAGTGTTTGATACTCTGACCTAAATGTGTTGTCGAGTTTCTAAGTAAATCTAAGAAATTGGAAAGATCCTTTAACAATCCTAATATAGGCGAGTAATTCAGAATGCAACCAAATTGAAACATGCTTTTACATGATGATGGTAAAAGTGTGGAAAACTTTACTTTTCTTTAATCCAAAGCCTTTTTTATCCCTCATTGATAGAGAATTCACAAACTATACAAAATCATTCACTTGTGAATCAATGGTTTAAATTGAACTCCTTTGTCCATAATTCAAACATTGCACTGATTTATTAGGTATTTGTTTTTAGTTAGGTTTTTTGTATCATGGAGGTATGCCAATGCATAAAGGTACTTTTTTTAGCGTCCGTCACTCATTCTAGAATTTATTTTCTTAGTAATTTCTAGAATTTCTTAGTAGTAATTTTCATTGCCTTTCTGCAAGGGCAACATCTCGACCTATTCTTTTAATACGTTTTCCCTTTATCTATGCCTATAGAGTAAACTGATATTTGACGCAAAGTCGTTCAACGGATGTTTTTCATTGATTATGAACTGCATTTAAACTTAAAGTTTGAAATTTGTAAAATTTCATGTGGATGAAGATAAAAAAGATAAATATTTGATGTTATTACTAGTACATGCTCTTTCAGATATGAAAATGTTGGGCCTTCTCATTGTATGGTAGAAAAGTAGGTTTCTATTAAACTGAATAAAATTTTCAATATTTCATGATTTTTTGGGTGGTAATATGATAAAATGAGAAATTAATATTACGAAAAAATTATCATTATATTTTCTTTCTTTTTCTCCGCCCTTTTTTAGATGAAGGGCTTAAATGTTTGAGGATTTATCACCTCATTATGAGATATTGGGGTGTTTATAGCATACATCAATGTTTGTATTAATTTCATGTTTTTCATAGCATCATTTTTTTGGGGGATTCAATACTTGTTCCATCAGCTTAGCACTCGATTAAATTTTGTATTTCAATTTAATGGGTTTAGAGTAGAGCTCAAAATTTCTCAAAACCATATAACCTCTATTTTCTAACATGGAAGATGGTCAATATATACTTTTTTTAGGTTATGCTTGAAGCATTTTGATTCTCTTGTTTTCATGTTTGAATTTAAGAATCATGTGTAGTAATTATTTACCCAATAATGAATGGGTTAGGTTCATGCTTCAATAATTATTATGATGGATGCATGAAAATAATTTTTAATGATAAATTTGAAAACATACATCGATAAATTCATAAGATATATGGTTATTAGAGTTGATTCTTATTAATAACTACTTAGATTGGAATCTGTGGAGACAGAGATTGTATGAAGAAATTGGTCAGGGAACGTCAGTAGCAAATAATACTAGAAGGAATGAACAAAAATTATTTAACGTTAAATCTGATGTTTTTCCCATGTATTATTCTAAACTTTTTGAATTCAATGTAATTTTGGGAATTGTGTGGCGGTCGTTCATTTAATGTAGAGAGAGACTTGATGTTGAGTGGAGATAGTTGAACTCCGGTTGTGTCGAAGGAGATAGGTCTTTCCAGAACTCACTATGTCAGACATTGTTACCACTCTCTTTGTCCTAGGGTTTTTTCATTTATGAACGCAGCTTCCCCCGCTCCAGTCCCGAGGTTGCCGGCCCCGCGGCCATCGTCGCAGTGGTACAAGGAAGCCTCCGCGACGTTGCTTCCTTGCAGGCTACATCTCCCACTTCCCCTGCCTGGCTGCCTCGCTGACTACCCGTCTTCCCGTCTGACTGCGAGGCATCCACCACGTCCATGCACTGTGTGCTGCCGCGTTGCCGTGGCTTGCTTCGTCGGCCTCACACGCCAAGGGCTGCCGATGCACCCGCCGCGTCATAAGGATCCTTGCAACGAATGAGTGACCCTGCAGTACAGCCTNGAGTGCCGCAATGGTGCGCGCACTGCCTCGGATGGTTGCCAAGCGGTCGACGGCGGTGCGACTCTCGACGGGCGGGACGGCAACGTGTGCCCCTGTACCGTCGTCGCTGTGATCTGTAGAGATCGGATAAGGTTGCGAAGTACTTTGCGTGACATTTCCGAAGCCAACTGGGCTCAAGACAGCCTGTCTTGACAGCCTGTCGATACAGATCGCCCCTTCTGTGTGTCTTACTCTGCCTTGACTTTTTCAACACCAGATCCTCATCCCGTTCCGCTCTCACCTACTCCCTCGATTTCTTAGGAGTTCACGCTGGCGTCGTCCCAGCCCATGGCCGCCGCGGCTGTAGTAGGTTCCCTGGAGGTCTGGAACTCTCCCACGCCGGAGACTTCCGCCTCCCAGGACCCACAGTCCCAGCCATATCGGCTGCAGCCTTACCCGCAGCAACCGCATGTGCAGGAGCAGCAGCAGCAGGTGCACCAGCATCAGCATGAGCACCGTGGACAGCAGGCTTCTGGTCCGAATCTGCTTCAATCGGCTCACCAACCACGAACCCTAGTTCCCAGCCAACATCGACCTCTCCTGTCTCCACAGCAGCCTCTCTTGCTTGCGCCACAGCACACCTCGCTCCCGCATCAGCAGCAGCATCAGGAGCAACAGAGCCATACGCAGTCGCTCTTAGTAAATCCACAGCAGCCACCGCTGCTGCGGCAGCCCAGCGCTGCCAGCTCCGACGTGTCCCACAGCACCACGTCAGGATGCAGCGGCGGCGGCGGCACATGGCGCCCATCTTCTTCCATGTCCAGGGAGCTGCTGCGGACCGGCAGCGGCGATGGAGTGACATCCAGACCTGCAGGGCTCGCATGCGTCAGCGTACCCGCAGTACACTTGGGTCACCACAGGATCGGAGAAGACACGATGGCAGAGCCGGCAACGGCAGGGAGGGTGGCAGTGGGAGTACATGCGGAATTCACGAGTTGGGAGGCCCAGTCACAGCACCGCAGTGCGCAGCAGTCTGCAAGAGCCGAACCTGGCCTGTGTTGGACCTCACCAGCAGAACCGTCCGCGGGTGTGTGCGGCGTTCGTTCTGCTTCTCCTCAACAAGATGCGGCGGGGGCTGCGCATGGTCCTGGTGCTGAGGGCCAGCAGTCTGATCTCTTGCACCAGATTCGGGAGCTTCTCCTTGAGGAACAACCACATCAGCGGAAGGAGCAGCAGCAGCAGCAGCAGCAGCAGCAGCAGCAGCAGCAGCAGCAACAGGATCAGCGACAGCACTGGCGGCAGCAGCAGCAGCCGCAGCAGCCGCACCCGCGCCTGCGACTTCAGCTCCCGACAGGCCTTGTAGTGTCTCAACTTCCTCAAGTGCAGCAGCCGCAGCTGCCCGACCACCAGCAGTTGCAGCTACACCAGCCTCAGCAGCCCGTGCAGCAGATTCAGCAGCATCAGCAGCAGCAGCAGCAGCAGCAGCAGCAGCAGCAGCAGCAGCAGCAGCAGCAGCAGCAGCAGCAGCAGCAGCAGGAGCAGCAACAGCAGCAGCAGCAGCAGCAGGAGCAACACCAGGAACAACAACAGCAACAAAACCAGAGGTTGGACCACAAGCAGCAGCCGCCATCGCAGCTGGAGCAGGTTGAAGGTTCTGACTTGAACGAGTTTGCAAGCCAAGGACTTGAGCTCCTGCAGAACCTTCTTCATCTCTTCGCTTCAGCTTCGGCATCAACTGACACTACCTGTTCCGAGGGGTTGACGGCAGACGCCCAGGCTATTGCAGCAGCCGGCGCCACACCTTCGTTCAACAATGCCCCATGGACATCCTCGCCCTCGCATTCGCAGGTGCCCCAGGACCAGCAGGAGCAGCTGCAGCTCTTGCTTCTGCAGCAGCTCCACGAATCTGCCGGTCTGTCGAACGTGCACAAACAGCCCGCGTGTGGGGGCGGGGAGCGGCAGACAGCCGCAGACTGCGTCAGCCTTCTGGACAGCAGGGAGGGGTTGCAAGGCAGTCTCGCATGCCAGGCAGCGGAGTTGGGTCAGGGAGATGTGGAGATGGCCACCGACGAGGCTGAAGTTTCTAACGCCGCAAATGTGTTGGGTAACATTGGGGGCACAGGCGAGATTCTGGTAGGAGGAGGAGGAGGTGGTGGTGGAGGAGGGGGAGGAGGTGGTGGAGGAGGGGGGGGAGGAG
>SZWC01008778.1:31261-42295 GCA_023375785.1 Penium margaritaceum
GCCCACCTGGTCCACGGGAGTAGCCCGAGTCTGAGCTGACCGACGGTTCTGGCACAGGGAGGGCAGGTGCTGTCTCTGGAGACGCTGTAGGCGTGGGCGAGACAGGTGCGGCAGGCGCGGGCGAAACAGGCGCTGCAGGCACGGACGAGACGGTCGCGGCAGGCGCGGGCGAGACAGTCGCGGTGGGCGCGGGTGAGGCAGGCGCCGCAGGCGAAGAGGCGGCAGGTGCAGCCCCGGCAGGCGAAGCAGGCGCTGCAAGTGCGGGCGAAGCAGGCGCTGCAGGTGCGGGCGAAGCAGGCGCTGCAGGTGCGGGCGAAGCAGGCGTTGCAGGTGCGGACGAAGCAGGCGCTGCAGGTGCGGGCGAGGCAGTCGCGGCAGGCGCGGGCGAGGTAGTCACGGTGGGCGTAGGTGAGGTAGGCGCGGCAGGCGCAAGCGAGACAGTCGTGGTGGGCGCAAGCGGGGCAGGCGTAGAGACTACAGGCTCGACAGCAATGATGGCCGGGTCAATGATGGCCTGGTCAACGGTGGCCAGCAACGGTCCCACCCCGGAGGCACCCCGGACGGACTCATCCTGTGGGGTAGACTCCCCCATCCGACGGGAGGCCTCACAGGGGGGAACGTGAGACGCTGCCTGGGTGAGAATGGCAGACAGGTCGCGGTACGACAGTGCCTCAAAAAACAGCGCGTCGCGTGACTCAACAATGCGGTGGAGACCCGCATCCCAGAAACGCCACGCTTTGGAGCGCGAGGAGACACCGAGGAAGGCACACATCCGGCTACGCGGAGAGACCTTGGACCCCTCCTGGTCTTCGGTGTACCAGACACAGGCCAAGGAACCCCAGACGCGAGCAAGCCTGAGGTTCGCACGGTGACCGAACCACAGCTCATACGGCGTGACGTGGTCCGGCAAGGGACCATGGGGGAGGCGGTTCCAGACCCACGTCATGTAGGTGAAGCCCTCGAAGGCGAAGGACTCTGGGAGACGGCACTCAGCGCGCATGGCGCGAACTGTGTCCTCCATGGTGCGGTTCCAGCGCTCGGACACACCGTTCTGCTATGGCGTAGCAGGGGCCGAGAGCTGGTGACAGATACCAAGCTCGACGAAGTGAGTGGTCAGCTCACCGAGATACTTACCGCCGCGGTCAGAGCGGAAGGTGTGGAGGGAGTGACGAGACTGACGCTCGGCCATCATGAGCCACAAGCGCACGGCTAGAGCGGCATCACTCTTGTGGCGGAGGCAGTAGACCCACCGCATGCGGGTGAAGTCATCCGTGAGGGTAAGAACATACTGACCACGGTCAGCGACAGACTCGACAGGGAGAGGTCCGAGGAGGTCCGAGTGGACAAGTTCCAGGGGACGCTGCGCGCAAGTGACGGAGGCAGGGTAGGTGCATCGATGCATCTTGCCCTGAGCGCAAAACAGACAGTCGGTCTTGGGCGGCTTCTCGAAGGAAGCCGCGTCAAGACCGAGAGCGGGCTGTGTACGAATGAGCCTGGACACAGTGTCCGTGCTCACGTGACACAGGCGCCGATGTAACAGACGCTGGTGGTCAGGAGACAACACCCCCGTGACAAAGACGCGGGCAGATGAGCAAGGGGAAGAGTCAGGAGCAGAGCAGCGCATGATGCGATACAGGTCATCCACAACAGAGGCACGCAACACAACCGTGGAAGTGTCAAGTGCAGTGATCGTGGCATCATCAATGGAGTGGTGAACAGAGAGACCCATCCTCGTGCAGGCACGAACAGAGAGCAGGCTGAGCTCGAGATCAGGCACAAAAAACACGTCAGAAAGATACACAGGACCAGACGGATCATCCAACCGTACGACCCCTGTCCCTTGAACAGGTAGTGACTGCCCAGAACCTGTCCGCACTGACCGAACAGACCCAACAGGACCAAGCACGACAAAGGCGGTACGGTCACAAGTCATGTGGTGAGTGGCCCCTGAGTCAATGATCCAGTGGCCACTCGCCTCACGACCTGTGGTGGTCACGGTACAACGAGCAACGGAGCACGCTGCCTCTACTGGACGCTCAGCAGGTGTGGCAGGACAGCGGGACAATGCACGACGATGCGACTCATCCAACCACTCTGTGCTGTCAGACTCATCCTCACCAGGCGACGTAGCCCCCCCACAAGTACGACCACGTGCCACAAACACAGATGGACAGTCAGTCTGTGGACCACTCGGCTGTGACAGCACACTCGCACCTCCCTGTGAGCGAAGTGCCAGTAGTCGACATAGTTCCGCGATGGTTTGGTCCCTCGGGTCCGGCGTGGTACTCCCCCTGGATGGCGGAGGATTTGCCGCCGGTGCTGCCCCCGAGGTCGCTGCGGCACGGGTTGCTGCTCCAGTGCGGATCCGCTCCTCGTGGGCTGCCTGAAGACCGCGGGTGATCCTCGCCCAGTCCAGCTCCTGCTGACACTCAGTGTAACGATGAGGTCTGCCGCAGTGGTGGCAGCGGACCGCCTGTCCGGTGCCACCGGAAGGCTGTTGCGGTCCCCTCTTCTTCTTCCCCTTCACAGCTGCTACAATGGCTGTCGGAGTAGCAGGGGAGGAAGTGGGAGAGGCAGAGGTGGAGCTGGTGGGGGTGAAGGTGGACGACGGTATGGAAGGCGTATAGGACGTCGCCCCCACTGCTGCTGCGGCCATGGAGCCCTGCCGATGCGCGCGAGCTGCCTCGTCAGCTGTCGCGACCTAGATGAAGTACCGCTGCGCCCAGGGCAACAGCTGTAGGGTGTCGGACATGGACGCGAGGACGTCCTGGTCGAGGCGGGAGAAGGTGTCAGTGAGCTCCGGGCGCACTCCCAGCATGATGGTGTCCAGCGCCCAGAGCTGAGAGCCGCCTCCGGTGCCCAGACGAGTGTACAGGCGCATGGCCCGACGCCAATANTGATGAAGGGAGTGGAACTCGCGAAGGCGCGCTGACCGGGTCGCGTGAGTCTCTGCTGCAAAAAGGGTCAGCGCCAGCTCCCAGCCGCGGCGCGGGTCTGCGCCTGCTCCTGTCCCAGGCGCGCCCAGGAAGGGGCGGAAGTCGACCACTGTCTCCTGTGGAACTGCGTACAGCAGTCCACGCATGGCACGCGCTGCCGTCTGGGACTAGAGCGGATCAACCGTCTGGTACTGGCTGTGGTAGTAGGGCTAGACTCCCTCTGAGTCTACCCATACCTGAAACAGCACCTCCCAACAGTCAAACCCCGCCTTGCTGTCGTAGCGAGGCGGGGAAGTCTCAAAGTCCTTGGGTCATCGCTCCGTGGGGAGCTGGACCTCTGGTGGTGCTAGGAGCGGGCGTGGGAAGGGCATGAAAGGCATCAACGCTGCTCCTCCAGCGGCACCCGAGACCTGACGCGGGTCGGTATGCTGCTGCTGCTGTTGCTGTCCCCTCGGACTGGGCGCCGGTGTCTCAATGCGCAGGCTCCTCATCTGCTCCATCAGCCGGCAAAGCGCATCCTCCCCAGTGGGAGGTGGTGCCTGATCCCACTCCTTGACCATGGACTCTCGTCTCTGCGCAGGGGAGGTAGTGGGGCCAGCAGACTCCTGGGCCGATGGGGTTGCCTCTCTCTCTCTCTCTCTCCTGGGCTGATGTCTCGGTGTCCCAGACAGAGAGACCAAGGCATCGCGGATCTGTCGCAGCGTAGCTGGCTGCTCATCCTGGCGCTGGCGGAGTGACGACTGCTCCACTAGCAGGAAGTCAATCGCCTTTGAGCATGGGCTGCGGCCCCCGCTCGTGACGGTGTCCTCCAGCTCCTTGCCCTTGGAGCTGCTCCGCTCCATGCTGAGGCGGTGCGAAAGTCGTCCGAACGCAGAACCGTCAGCGTTTCTCGCCGATTTAGGACGGTGGCAAAAGACGACCTTCTGACCAAAAAACCGGCTAAGTGCTGAAAATTTTAAAAATTTGAATTTTCACCACTAAAAATTGAAGGTTGTCCAAATGAAGCGCAATTTGGACCACAGAGGCGTCTGAGGATGCTGAAGACAATGGTGAAATTTTCGTCTTCAAAAAGTGGGGAAAAAGGCCAAAACGACCTGATTTTGTGCTCAGGCCGAAAAAATGAAAAATTCAAATCAGTGATGCGGAACGGTGCATGCTGGAGGCTACAGAGCTCCAAATGAGGCGAGAAAGGGCGCGATGGAAAGCTTGAGATCTAAGCTTTCCAACGAGCCATAGCGCGCAACGTTTGGTGGCTATTTGAGTNTGAGTCCGGCACAGGTGGGTGAAGAGAGGATGGCGGCTGACGCGATTTGCGTCTGCGGCTCCTCCACGTCCGTGCGGCTTCCAGGAAGCTGCACGGCTGGAGTCAGCACCTACAAAAGGTACTGGTGCCTCTGGTGCCTGAGTGGTCACGGCCGCCGCTGCTGCTGTTGCTCGCTGATGGTGCTGTTGCTCACCCGGTTTGCGGCTCCAAGTCGCCACACGGGCGGCCTCGGACCGACTGCTGCTGCGCGCAAGGGCTCCAATGGCCTCAAGCCGTTGTGGCACACTGCAGCTGCAGCACGAACCTGCTGTTGCGGTTTCTGACGCATCAGGATGACGGCATATGCGTCGCTGCGTGCTCTTGTCGCTTCAAGCGACTTAGGGTGGTGATGGGTGCAACCAGGACCTGCTGCTGCTGCTGTGGGCTGCTGCCACTACTGCTGCTCACTGCTGCGCAGCACGACGAGCACTGGCTCGCCTGCTCTCATACCATGAGAAGATTGCAGGAAGCTTCCTAGCCTTTGTGCTTGCTAGCCTGACAGCACGGGTCTGGCTGGTTGACACACAGGTCATGCAAGGGACAGCAAGGGTAGGGAGAGACACGTGCACTTGTATCTCAAGCTTCAACTGAAGTTAATGCAGAGAGAGATAACAAATGACAGGTCCACAACATGAATAGCCGCCGTGGCTCATGGCGGGTGGCGCACACGGCGGTGCCTGTCAAACCTGAACCGGCCCAAAACCACTGTTTTGGCCATAATTCTGCGCACAAGCGTCCAAACGGAGCGCCGTCTGATCCTACGCATGCACGACGAAAAGACACACACAACGACTGGTCACACGCCTACTTCCGGGAACATCCGGAGAGTGTAAGAAATCAAACATGTAAATCAGCCTGGAAGGGTTGTCCACCGAGAGAATCCTGAAGACCTCCAAACGTAGTCCGTGGGCCGTGGGAGCCCTCTGGTACACTGGGTAGGCTGCCAGGCTGCCTCCAACGGGTGGAGCATCACCTCAGGGAACTCTGTCTCCAGCTGGGTCCGCCTCAAGGATCTGCACGAGCATGGACACGGCCGAGTGGTCACAACCAACTGCACAACTGTGTATGACTGACAACATCACAACACATTGTTCTCTGTGTCGTCGCACAGAGACCTTTCCCACACTATCCCCCATTTATAGTCTCAATGTGAGCTTAACACTTTGCGCACCCCCATGGCTGCAGTTCCTACATGCGCCCTTTTGTTGAGGCCAATGGTGCTGCCTACATCCGGAGTGTCCACATTCCGTGGTCACCCACTTCCAATCGCTATGTGAAGGTGGAGATTGCGCCGTCACCGCTTGGTACGCCACTCGTAGCGGATCGCCTTGTCGCCAAGCATGCGACACCAACCGGAGATGCCAAATCACCAGTAGTTTCCCCCACCGGCGGCGATGTAACTACATGTAAGAATGTCGATGGGGATTTTGTTGGTGTGACACTGGACAAGGGTTTTTGGACCTCGGACCATGATGTTGCGCTTGCCAAGTTGGTGGACCACGATGTCTATCTACCACGACAGGATTGTTTGGATGACTAGGCTGTCTGAAAGAAGATGGAACTTCTGAATGAGTGATTGATGAATGAGCCCAAGTGGGCTGATATACTCAGGAGAGAGAGGGGACTGATCTGCCACCTAGGCACAGTGCAACAATCTCTAATCTTCCACCTAGGCGGATTCTTGCAATCCATGTTGTTGACATGTTAGATTGCATATCTGACTGCAATCATAGTAAAACTGTGATCGTAGTCAGGGAGAGCTCAAGTGGACTTCTCATAATTAACTGGCCTAGTGAAGACCATTGGGCCACAGTCAAACACACCCCCTAGAAGCCCAGAAGGCTCATAATGTCTCCCGAAAGGGCATGGAGTCCAAGACGAGTCAATAGCTTTTGATGTTGTTCACCAGGTAGCGCCTTGGTGAAGATGTCCGCGATGTTGTCATGAGAAGTGACATGACGAACCAAAAGTTCACCAGCTTGTACGAGCTCACGTATGAAGAAGTAGCGGAGCTGGATGTGTTTGGTTCGTGAGTGATAAACAGGGTCTTTCGTGAGTGCGATGGTGCTTAGATTGTCGCACCATAAGAGCGGTGTAGGTTGTGGGTGCCCAAGTTCGTAGAGTAAGTGGCGAAGCCACTTTGCCTCTTGTGCAGCCATGGTGCCGGCATACAATTATGCTTCACACGACGAGAGAGAGACTGAGGAGGAGCGGATGGAGCGTCAACTGATGAGTCCTGAACCAAGGTGGAAAGCATAGCCTTGAGTGGAGCGGCGATCAGCTTGATCCTCTGCCCAGGAAGAGTCGGTGAAACCTTGTAGGAAGATGGGGTTGGTACCACCGAGGGTGAGCCTGTAGGTCTTTGTCGCTTGAAGGTATCGAAGGACTCTCTTGGCAGCCTTCCAATGTGTATCTGAAAACCGTCCTTGGGTGACAAAGCGAGAAAGAACACTAAGTGGATTCGCAAGGTCAGGACGAGTGCACACCATAGCGTACATGAGGGAGCCCACAAGTTCAGGATAAGGTTCTGAGGAGGGCTGAGCTGTCGGAACAGCCGGTGCAGTGAGGCTGTGGTCGGCTGCCATTGGAGTTGTCGTGTCGTTGCATGCTTCATGTCCAAAGCGAGTGAGAATTGAGTTGACATACGACTCTTGGGAAAGAGTGATGGTGCGCGTTGCTCGGTCACGACGCACCTCCATGCCGAGGTATAGAGTGAGTTCACCGAGGTCTTTCATTTGAAAGCGTTGCATTAGTGCCTCCTTGAGGGCAGTGAGCTCATCAAGGTTGTCGGATGCAAGCTTCATGTTGTCAACGTATGCAAGAATGTAGCAACCGGATGTGGATTTGCGAAGGAAGAGACTTGCATCAGATTGGGATGGATGAAAGCCAAGGTTGATGAGAGTATTTCGAAGCTTTGCATGCCACTCTTGGGGTGACTGCTTCAGGCCATAGACTGGCCGTTGGAGGCGCCAAACGTTGTTTGGAGAGGACGGGTGGTAGTCCTTCGGACACTCAAGGTAGATGGTCTCATGAAGATCGCCTTGGAGAAAGGCAGTTGATACATCCATTGCACGCAACTCCATGTCACGTGATGCAGCGATGTGGAGGAGAGCTCTGAATGTAGTTAACTTGGCTGTTGGAGAGTAGGTTTCGAAGAAGTTGATGCCTTTCTTTTGAGAGTACCCCTTTGCGACGTTGCGCGCTTTGAACTTGACAGGTTTGCCGAGAAACATTTTCACGCGGAAGAGCCACATCCCTTTGACGACGTTTGTTGTGGAGGGTCTTGGCTCCTCAATGTAGGTGTTGGTCGCTTGAAATGCATGGAGCTCACTCTCGATTGCTCTTTTCCACTCCTTTGCATGTGGACTAGCCATGGCTTCTTCAAAAGTGGTTGGCACTGGAATCTGTTGCTGTTTGTGAACTGTGGTGCTGAGAATGGCGTGTTGGTTNGTGCGTGGAGCGCGAGGGAGGCGAGGGAGATTGGTGTGTGTGAGGTCAGATGCCGAAGGACCCATGGCAAGCCAGCAAGGGAGGGGAGTGTGTGTAGAGAGCATGTTTACAACCTCTTCTTGTCTATATTCTTGAAGAGCAAGATCACCCCCTGAAGATAGACGAGGAAGAGAGGGACAAGAGGAAGACCCATGGGAGCAGAGTAGCTGTTTGGCAAGGATGCGTTCAGAACATTGCAGTGTGGGGGGAGGTGGAGGGGAGGAGGAGGGAGAGAGTTGAGGAGGCAGAGGCGGAGGCGGAGGCGGAGGTGGAGGCGGAGTTGGAGGAGCAGATGAGGGGGAGGAGACTACGGGAGATGGACGAAGAGAGGGTGGAAGAGAGAAATCAGAGGAGGGCAGGTTGGGAAGAGTGGGAGGGGGGAAGAGAGGAAGCGGAGGAGGTGGGGGTGGAGCAGCTGCAAATGTGGACGAAAGTGGAGTGGAAGGGTCATTAGCGGGAGGCGTTGAAGGGGCATGGGAAAGGGGAGGGGAGGATGATGGTGAGGAGACTTGTGGCAAGGTGGAGGGAGAGAGGCCGAAGTGCACCCAGTCAAGGGGCGGGGGGTCGGACTGTTGGTGGAGAAAATAGGGACGGGTTTCATCATAGCAAACGTCCACACTGCACATCTCTTGGCCGGTTGTAGGGTCAAGGAAAAGATACCCAGGAGAGTGTGGCGCAAAGCCAAGAAAGACGCACGGAACAGCTTTAGGATCGATCTTGGACGTGTTTCGTTGAGCGCGTTGTCGTTTGTTGAGAAGGACATAAGCCGTGGAACCCCAAACACGAAGGTTGGAGACGTTGGGTTTGGACCCTGTCCATGCTTCCGCGGGAGTGCTGTTGGCAAGGAGAGAGGAGGGGTAGAAATTGTGCACGTGTGAAGCATAGAGGAGAGCGTACGTCCAGTAGTCGCGAGGGGCGGCTGCATGGGCAAGAAGGGTACGGACGATGTTGAGAAGGGTCTGGTTACGACGTTCAGCCACTCCGTTTTGTTCACGAGATTCTGGGACCGTCACTTGGTGATCAATGCCGTGGCTGGCGCAGTAATTTGCGAGAAGATGGGACAGAAATTCACAGCCACAATCGGACCACAGACGACCGATGGAGCGGCCAAACCGGGCAGAAGCTTGGTTGGCCCAAGTAATGAAGGCAGTGTGGGCGTTAGATTTGGAGCGGAGAGGGATGGCCACGCCAAACCGAGAGTGATCGTCGACAATCGTGAGAAAGAACGAGTGGTTCGTGTGGGACACGGGGCGAATAGGACCGGCAAGATCAAGGTGGACAATGTCGAGAGGCCTAGGAGCACAAGAGGGCTTGGGAGGGTGAGGAGCCACACGAAGTTTGCCTTGAATGCAAGCGGTACAAGGTGGTGCAGCCAAAGGTGGGAGAGGAGGAAGCTGCGGAAGTCCAAGGACCATGTTGTGAGAGGATAGTTTCTGCAAAGTGTTGAAATTGTGGTGACAAAGACGATGATGATGGAGGATGAGAGGGTGGGAGAGATTACGGCATGGACAAGCAACAGCGGTGGTTGTCGTGAGTGCATGTGAAGAAGGATGCGGGATGCGAGGCACACGGATGCGGTAGAGGTTGTTGTGAAGGTGAAAGGTGGCAAGGTGACGACCAGTTGAGGTTGAGAGATGGGCTTGAGTGCCGAACGCAGGAAAATGGACGTGCACCCCTTCTTGTCGTAGCTTGCGGACTGAGAGGAGGTTGGTGCGAAGTGAAGGAAGGTGGAGGCCAGTGACCTGACCATGAATGGAGACTGGAGAGGCAAGAGTTGCACGAGCGCGACATTCAACAACCATGTCCGTAGTGGCACTGGAAACAGGAACGGGGGACTGGAGAGGAGAGGTGCTGTCTGCATCCTTGAGAGAATGCGAGGTAGCTCCACAATCAAGGGTTTGCTCCGTGAAAGAATCAGAATCAAACCGGAGGAGGGAGAGGAAAAGGAGAAGATATCGAATCCAGTTTCATCGGCAGTGTACATTGTGGCAACACTTGTATCGGGAGGGATGAGAGTTGCGAGGGTATTCAAGCTTGGTGTAGATACATGTGTCACACTACCATGTTCGAGTGCTCCAAAACGGCTCGCACGAGCCTTGCGCACCTCAGCACGCCAGTTTGGTCTCTCAGCATAGGTCTTGCCGGGATGTTGGGCAAGCCACTGGTTTGTCTTGAAATGGTCGCAGGCGGCTTGAGGGTGGTTGCGTCCACCACAGACCTTGCCTGCATGGGGTCCTGAGGGGGGCTTGTACTGACAGGGAGGGAACTTGTTGGGCCCTGAAGTAAGATGAACCTGAGGAGAGGACGAGGTCGGCAGGGCTGAGGAGGGAAGAGGGGCATGAAGCACAGCAGCTAGGGCTGCCGGCTGGTGCGTCTTCGTATTGTAGTCTTGTTCAGCGGCTGCGAGTTTAGGAGAGATGTTGTTGACTGTCAAATCTGCGACAGGAAGTTGAAGAAGCATTTGGCGGATCACCTCGAAGCGAGAAGGAAGGCCGTGGATGATGCCCGCACACACCATAGCTTCAGGAAGATCAATGCTCATTTCTTTGAGATCTGCAGCAATAGTGGTGCAAGCAGCAACCTAGCCACCTATGTCGGGAAAGGTGTCGAATGGGACATGGAAGAGAGAGACAATTTTGATGTCGCAAGAGGTTGAAGTGCAAGCATCAAAGCGCTCTTTGAGGTAGTCCCAAACTGCTTTGGCACCGTCACCGATTGCTCGAATGTCGTTGTGTATCACAGAGTCGCAGGTTGCCAAGAGAGACATGAGAGCGTTGTCATTGGCAAACTCCCACTTCTCATGGTCTGAGCTGTCCTTGGCAGGTTCGACGCCACTGCCCACACCTGTGATGATTTTGTGGAGCAAAATACCATCGATGCGGGTCGTTTTGAAGTACGTAGAGATATTGAAGGCCCACAACTTGTAGTTGTTGGTGCTGTCACGTTTGGTGGTGAGCTTAGGGATGCCAACAAGGGCACCGGTGATAGCTGCAACTGAGGCCATGTTGAAATGGATGGCGGTGTTGAGGGAGATGTGAAGAACAGAGAGGAATCTGAGTTAAGGGTGCACACCAAATGACCGGAACCGCGGTCCGGAATCGCGGTTCCGGTACCCGCATTGGAACCGCGGTTCCATTGTGAGGAGCTGGAACCGAGATGGAACCGCGGTTCCATCCATCGGTGGCGGGGGGGGGGGGGGGGGGGGGGGGGGGGGGGTGGGGGGAAATGGCGAGGGATCCGGGTCGAACCCCCGACTTTGCACTATCACCGCACACTGTGCGTGCATAATGCACACACTGCGTGCAT